>JAEAOA010001867.1:3070000-3132500 GCA_016746295.1 Potamilus streckersoni
TATGTATGTATGTATGGGACTTACCGACACGCAAGCACAATACTGACCATATTTTGTGGAATTAAAGTTAAATTTTAACTCTGCACTGGTTAAACTTACTTAAACCTTAACGATAATAAATATATAATACTTCATGAATCTGTAAAAGCTTTATAAAAATATAAAATACAAATCAAATGTAAAAATATAAAATACAGGTTAACGGTAAAAGTATAAAATCTTTTAAGATATAGGGTCAAAGCTTTAACTACATTCCTTAACGAGTGCAAACTTATTTTCTTCTGGGGGAGGGTGGGGTATATCAGTAAAGAGCATGTTAATGGGATCAAAATAAACAAGTACCATCTCACAAGATGGAAGCCAACAGATTCGACAAGAATGTTATTATCAGTTAATACTTAACTGGGGGTGGGGGTGGAGAAGCACCAGACAGATCCTTTTCCCTTAGTCAAAAAACTGAAAAGTATTTCATGTGATTTTGTTTTCTCCAAAGTTATGTTGTAATGTAGTCTTTTAAAATAGAATTTTGAATCAAATGTTTAATTAATTTAAATTTTGATGGGGTATTTTTTGTTTCCTAGTGTTTCTATAGGCGTGTTTCTCCGATAAAATTTTAATTATTTTCTCGGGTTCCTTCACCTAGTTTTCCATTTGTGACCTTTGCCAAGGGTTTCCTATGTCCTTTGATTGCTATGTGTAGCATGCTATATTGTTGTGAGTGCTATATGTATCTTATAAGGACAGCATTTAAATCAGATTCAGTATCCGAAAGCTTTTTTCTTCATGAGTATAATCATGTATTTATTTATTTAAAGAACAAAATTTATTGTGAACTAAATTTTGAATTTTGAATCCATTTGAAAGAGAGACGGTACTTTTTGAAACAAAAAGGAAAATGAACTTATTATTTTGTCTAAGTTTTTAATTACGTATCGTCTTTATTTTTATACTTATTAATTAATTTTTTATCATGTAAGGAACCGCATTCCTTTATTGTTTTTCTCCTCCTCCTTACATTTATTACGCTTCTCTCTTAAGTTTTCCTATTAAAAAGTCCAAATGTTCTATAAAATATATATATATATATATATATATATATATATATATATATATATATATATTATATATATATATATATATATATATATATATATATATATATATATATATATATATATATATATATATATATATATAATTATTGATAAAAATTAAAAAAGTTTAAAAAAAAAAAAATTAAGAAACTAAAAAATGGGGACATTATTAATTTCCTTTTTAATTGTTCTATTCCCCATTTGTGTGTACTCCTTGTCCACACGAATTTTTCTGAGGCTCTCTTGCAGGTCTATCCACTTCGCGTAGCGTCGTGTGGCTTAGCCCTGCGATTTCTACGTCTCGTACTTCGTCCATGTGTAAGTTACCTGTCCATCTAGAACGAAAAGTTAAGAGGAATTAAAATTAATTAATTAAAAAGATTTTAAAAAATAAAAGTATATAGAATTAGATAAAAAAAATTAACAATGTTCCTCATTTAATGAGTATATCCTAAGGTTAATTTCTTTTCAAAAGAGAATTTTTAAAAAATATTTTATTTTTATCTTTTAATCACTATCACCCGAAGACAGGCTTGCATTATTTCCAAAATATAGTTAATTATCTCAGTCAATAATTTTATTTATTATCTATTTTGATGTCCAAGTTGAGTAGCATTTTTTGAGAAATATTTGCTTGTTTTGTATTTATCCTATTAACTTACCCCTTTTTTGTTTATTATTTTTGCATTCTATTATACATGAAATTTTGTGTAGCTTGCTCCTTTGCACACTGGACATTTGGGTATAGTTTGTATCGTATGTCTTCTCTTTGCTGTTTCACCAGTTAGCCAAACATTGTGCAGATATAAAAAGATTTATCTTTGTAAACAGTATTTTAAGTGATTTTATATTGGTCCAGTTTGTCCAGACTAATCTCAAATTTACCCCCCCTTTTCATTTTCAACTTTAGTTCTCACTTTTTTGGTTGCTCTTTCTCTAATCTAATTATATGTATTTCTCCTATTTCCCATATTTTTCTAATGTCTCAGAATGTGTGTGAAAGGTCCGTAATGTAATTATATTTCTTTGGAGCTACTGATTTCTTTGTTAAGGAATTATTTTTTTTAATGAATGTACACGGAAAAACTGTCAAGATAGAAACTCTTGCTGAGGTTTATCCTTCAGGCTGTACGCATGGTCTAAGTACACCTAATGTACAGTATTTAAACATGTCTGCGATTCGCTCCATGTAAAGAGATGCTACATTCCAAATATTAGTTTGATCTTTCGAAGGCTTGTTTGCAGTGTGCGATGAAGATTGTTGAGTGGACGCGAACTATGCATACAGCTTCAAGTCCTGATATCATCAGCCTGTGGAATAGATTACACAGTTCTTTTCATCCAAATATTTTTCTTAATTAGTATTGTAACTAGATATCTCCACATACGACGATGAAATGCCTGTCCGAGTTAACATTTGTTCAGGCATTCAGTAATAAAGAGGTAGAAAAAGTTTAATGACAATGGTATCGTCCACTTAACCGATGACAATGGTATCGTCCACTTGACCATTACAGAATCTATTAATAATCGTTCACCGATTCATTGCCTAATAATAATAAATCCAGACTATGGCATGAAATAAGTCCACAGTCGCAACAAAAAATTTTACAAACATTGTTAATTAATTAATGTTCATCGATGTATGGAAAAAATATAAATACATGAAAGTAGAGACTTTTAATGCATTAGTATAAAACCTGTAAAAGACAATTTAATTTTCTTGTTTCATACAAACCCTTGAGTTATCGAAAAATACAGATGTTAAACTGAATAATTCGTGTCTTAAACAGAGGACACACACACACACACACACACACACACACACACACACACACACACACAAAACCCATTTTCTTTCCAGTTTAGTTTCAGTCTTTTGGAAAATATATAGTGGTAACAACAGTCTTCTTTCAAAAAGCACTTAAGCTGAAATTTTGACCGACCTAGCTAACGCATTGGTCCTATTGAGCCTTGTTTACGCAGGCGTAAAACTGGCATATTAGACAATCATACTGAGGTCACGTAGGCCTTAGGATTTTAGGTGTTATTATAAGGCACAGATCTACAGGATGGGGGCCGCCCGATCTAAGTGCAGATCCATTTGTTTGTCCCAGTCAGACACAGAAAATAAACGTCTTTTTTTTAAATGATCCCAAATATTTAAAAAAATTGGTAGTACACAATGTGGCAAATAATAAATACCGTTAAACTTGGTTTGACAATCATTTTATTCGCATATTAGAGGTCAGTCATAAGAATCGTACCTCTATTGTATGTCGATATCTGCCATTCGGACTACTGCTATTTACGAAACAAGGATTAAAAGATGTATTGCAAATGAACGAATTTACTATTTTATTCGATCCTACAGTCAAATCAGTCGTTGAAATTAGCAGAAGGTGTTCATAATACGTTGGGATTCTTTTTATTTTTCTAAATTTATGACGAAAAATAGGCAGGGTTTTACTGGAATTTACTGCGCCGGCATGTGCCTGGGGCAAATACTTGTCTCGCTGAAAGGTTTTTCCGATTGAATTCTAAAGTCGAGTTTAATTTTTTTTATACTTTGCCCCCATTTTACAGTGCTACGTATTTGTAATAAAATTGCTTGTGTGCTAGTATTAAACTCGTTTTTTTTTTAAACTTTGTTTCATTACATTTTATTGTAATGAATATTTTCACGAGATTCGTAAATTCCGTTTATTTAGACCATAAAACCTGTTACAGAAGCAATAATTTTAGCACACTTTGGTTAATGGATTTTTTTTTTAAACATCGAGTGATAACGATTGGCTACTTCCACGGTCATGTCGGCCCACGTGTTACCCATGTATAAACATCGTTACTTTATTATTTGTTGTTAATTGGGTCTATACTGGTGTAAGTGATAAATGTCTTATAGTAAATGCCCACGTGACCTATTGCCTGCTCTAAAATTGTGTTTTAAGACTAATACTTGTAGTGACTTTGAGTTGGTCGTAAAAATAATACCTTTATAGTTCAGAGGTAATTTTGTTGTTGCTAAGATGAGTTTGTTTTTGAGCTTCTCTGTTCTTCGGAATTAATAATTAATTCTCTAGAAAACTACAGAAGTGTTTCACATTTATGAAAAATCTTGGGCAAGGTTTTTCATTGTAGATTCTTTGGAATTATAAAGCCGGATTATTATCCCTGATTCATAAATTCAGCGTGGAACGTTAGACACTTGAAGGCTGCATTCATCGGGCGTCATCATCCACCACCTATGAACTTCATCGATATTCGTACCTGAATTCAGTTCGAACTGTTTAGTTAGAGGATTTTTTAAAAAATTCTAGGATTAATTTTGAGATGCCTTTCACAAACCATAAGCCCTATTTCATATTGTTACATTATTTCCTTACGAATTAAATTGTTTTTGTTAAAATTGACAAAATTTGTTGGCCTCGCTCTTTTCTTTGTTACTTTAAAAGAGCCGAAATTTGTAACTACAGATTTGTCCTTATTAGTTTTGCTTTATGTCGTGGAAATTTATCAAATAATATGCGGCGTTGCAAAGCAGTTTCTAATAAATTCAAGACCATATATGATTGAAAATAAAAGTTTGAACACACTGAATTCAATATCTCAATTGAACAGCCTTATGTTTGCTTTCTACTACAGAGTTGCAATATGACCGTGCAGCAGTCGACTGCTGAGCATTATCATCCCGGCTGTTTTAAGAAGACGTAGAGCTGTCAAACCAAACTGACATAGCGGAATGGTAAAACAAAAAAAATATTAGTTTTAGTAATGAAATCAACATGCAGAGAAACTAACAGACTAGCCATAGCTATGATAGCGTGCTCCTGTTCCGTTGTGAAACAAGGTTGAAAAAGGAACATGACATTATTATGCATAAGCATTTCATAATGTGTCCCATATTATAGCCTAGGGATTACATATTACAGGCGGATGTTTTCTTCTATTGACTGGGAACCAGTTCCTCAGATTAATTTATCGTTGTTCAGACCTGCAGATATTTGATCAGGACAGGAATGTAATAATACCTTTGTGTGTCAACATATGTGAGTCGATTTGCTCTACCGACCGAAGTTCGTTTCTCTCTTTTCATCTTCGTAATCTAACAGTTTACTCTGTTATGTCTTAACAGATGTATAGTCAGAGGAATTAAACGCACAAGTTTGAAGACCCACCCGAATCTACGTTAATGTACCAACACATAGCAGAGGCATTTTTAAACGCACAAGTTTGAAGACCCACCCGAATCTACGTTAATGTACCACCACATAGCAGAGGCATTTTTAAACGCACAAGTTTGAAGACCCACCCGAATCTACGTTAATGTACCAACACATAGCAGAGGCATTTTTAAACGCACAAGTTTGAAGACCCACCCGAATCTACGTTAATGTACCACCACATACTAAAGAAGAAAAAAGAAAAATTTGCTATGTACGATTTCGATCTTCTCCTTCCCAACCGTCCGAATGGTAATCAGTACATACAGACAGAACAGACGGGCAGCCAGAAACCCATTTAGGCAACCAATCAGGCAGAGGCAAATTCAAATACATGGTAATAAGACTAAGGTAAGTATTATTTATATTTACGTCTCCAATTCGAAGTTAGATTTTAGTGATTTTGTTTGATAATGGAGAACTGGTGTTGGGAAGATATTTCTCAAATTGAGTAATTATATTTTAATGGAAGAAATGAAATTTGACGGATATATTACTGAAATTTAAACAAAGACAACTACAAAATTTGCTCTAAATCTTAAGCGCAGTTTATGGAGCTAGGTAGGCTAAAATTGCTATTTATCTATCCGGGTCGATGTAATACAATAAAGCTTTTAGATTTAAATTAGTTTCGTGGTCTTCAAGAGAAATGAAAAGAGGTGTTATAACACCATTATATGTATCATCAAACAAGTAGAAATATCGACGGCGGAGACAACCATCCCCTGATCCCGGTGTAGCTGAAAGTGCAGACCCAGTACAACAATTGCAACAGCGAGAATGACCATCACCACAACGATCACCACAAAGATCACAATGACTACAACAACGAGAACAACAACTAGAACAACCATCACCGCAACAAGAACAAAAATTTCAAAAAATGATGAAACGATTGCAATCACCACGACAACGACAGTCAAAACAACAAGTGAGGAATAATATCAAGATCCCCAGCGCAACGTGAAGTGTTCTTACTACTCGAGGGAAATGTTTTATTATTTGTCCCAATAACGCCCTTGTCGATGTTGAAAGTGTAGAAATTCTCATTGGAGGAAAACAGGCTGGTAATAATTCATCAGAAATCATGACTGAAGCAGCTGATATTTGTCAGAGATTATTTACAGGCAGAATAATGGATATGAATGTTATTGGTCTCTCATCAATGAAATTGCTGATGATTACAACAGTGATTAATGGAAGCAATTACTAGATGCAATGACTATAATAAGATGCTCATACATAATACTCAACACAGACCAAGCATGGTCATGGTTATAAATTCACGATTACCGGTATACAAAACGATCTACGGAGATGAAATAGATGGTGTTCAGTGTCTATTTAGAAGGAGAGCCTCAAAAGCAATACCGCTTGCAAAGCAACTAGGAATGAGTGCTTTTGACGTTCGTGAAAAAAGTATTATCGCTGTTTGTGATGTTGCTAGCAAAGCATTCTTAGCAATTAAGTATAGACTAGCACAATTAATACGACGAAAACCTCAGCCACCAGTGAAACTGGCTTGCACGTAAATGATGTCCGTAAATGTCAGTAAAATAATAAATCATATAGCTAATCAAAAACTAGCAGAGTTAGCTGGTGTACCCATGTCAGAAAAAGAAAATATAATGGCTAGTCTCATAGCTGGAAGTGGTCTTTGTGTTAGACGAAAATACATAGAATAAAGATGTTCAAAAACTGCGCGATTATCAATATTGTTCTTATGACGAACTTCAGCTTAATCAACACGAACGAATCGAAATACAGATTCAGGGTACAAGTAGATTTTTCTTACCCGCTGAAGTATTTATTGAAGTTGAAGGTGAAAATTTAAAAACATATAATACTGAATATGCAGCCGATATTATTATTGGTTTTCTTAATAATGGTTTTGTGGCGCTGTTTGATAGCGCTACGTACATAATTGACGGAAAAAATTGAATTAATTCAGAAAGACGTCGACGTGACCACGACAATATTTGGCCTTGCAAGATACAGCGACGACTATTCAAGATCAGCTGGTCCATTAGTTATGTTTACTAACGACACTGCTGACCACCCTAATAGCATTCAGTATAATATTAAACAACCAAGAAACATCGCCGACACCGGTAACGCTGATGTGTGACCGGTTGTTCATGGCATTAATCCAGATTTTAATGTATGATTCGAAGCAGGTCGAGTAATGTTACACGATGAAAGTGGAAGATTTTCATGTGTAATTCCACTATCATACATTTAGGGATTTTGTAGAAATGTCAAAAACGTTATTTTCGGAGCCAGATGTATAGTTATATTAGTAAGAAAAGCTACAGACGATGATGAAATGTGGCGACTTGCTGTTGATGCTTGTAAGGTAATTATAAAAAATTTTTCGTTGTGGATGTCAGTAATGACTCCAACGATATTTGAAGAAGATTGGTTATTCATTTTTATGGAAAGGGGCGGTAAATCAAGGTTATCATGGTTAACAAAAACCACATATAGTGTTCAAATACAAAGTACAAATAAGGGTTTATTCCCATGGCAAATAGCTTTTCAGCAAGGTTTATCAGCTTTGCAACATTTATTTATTGCATTACAAGATTCTGCACGAGTAAATGATCAAACACGTAGCATTATGATATTTGATAAACTCAGTGTTTCTGAGGTTTCATTAAGGATAAATGGACCGTCTGAAGATATATTAGTACATTTTGATCAAAGTTATATAGCACGTAATGTTGATTCTGGTTTGCAATTATCACAGCTAGATTTTAAAACCTTATATCGAATATAATGCTTTGCACTCGAACATTTAGATTTATTCACACAATCAGTTGTAGATATATATTTTAGAACTCGCGTGACAAGAGGAGCTAGGGCAATCGCTGTTATATTTAGCGATAAACCATGTTACTTGAAGGTGTTATTGGATAAATGAGAGTCGTTGATGCTCCAGTGGAAAACGTAATTAGATCGCTCACAATATTATAATGTCATATAATCACGTTAATATCAGTCTGACCCCTGGTTAGATTAAAAAGTTACAATCATCATCAAAAGATAACTGGAATAAAAATATTGCCAAATAAAGAACAGATCGCTGGTGGTCCGATTAAGCTATTGTCATCAGAACGTCAATTGCGAAGCTTAAATGAAACCAACAAATCAAATAAATGTATAAAACTTTATCTTTCTACCGGCGCCATTAAAGACACCGCTAAAACGGTGATATATTACCAGCGATAATAGCCGCTGCAGCCCCAGTTGTTGCAAAAGCAGCTGCGTTATGTGCTTTAGAAACTGCTGCTGAAATGGCATGAAAGAATGCAACAGGTCACGGAATAGAAACCTCAAAAAAAGGAAAAAGGTCTAAGACTTCCATGAACTCCTCACTGGTACGGAAAAGGTGTAAGACTATGGACAGTTCGATGAATCTTTCCATGTCAAATTTTGATTTGCTTAATGCTGCCGAAAAAATTAAAAATAAAAAACTTAGAATTATTTTTATTCGTGCTCAATTACCATAACATCCAAACAATATTGAAACTGGTATTATTAATCTCATTGGGTTGCATACGCAATTGATCTACGTGGAATTGTTTATTTTGAGTCATATGGAGTGGCACCACCAAAAGAGGGTTTATGATATAGTAATTTAGTGGTGATATACTAGTATGGTATTTAACATTACCAACACAAAAGTTAACAGCTCCATCAGTATGTGGCCGTGAAACATTAGCAATTTTACTGGGACAGCCAGGAAAACCAACTTATAAAGTCGTACACGAATGTACCACCGTCAGGTATAACCGAGCACAAATGTTTTAAACAGATATTAGTAAATATAATGGTAGATATTTACGGAAGATTTTCTGGTAAAACTGACAAGGTGATTTATCTAAATATGCAGTTCATCATCAGCTGTTGATAAATCGATGATTAAATATCACAAGTGTCGATCAAAATGAAGTTGTTTTTCAGGATAAGCATGGACGATTAAATACAAATAATATACAACTGTAAGATGTACGAATCCCTACCTCGATTGTTAGTGATAGTGTTGCTTTTGCTAATCAAGGTAAAATATAAGATTCCGGTAAGTAAGTTAACGATTATATAAAGCAAGCCGGTGATTCATCCACTGGTAACATTATCATAAATAAAAATGAAATCACATACCTTGGAACCACAGCCACAGATACAGACACAGCAACAAAAAAATACGTCGATGATCAGGAATCTAAATTTGTGTTATTCAACGGTGGTATTTTACATTTCTCAACATGAATAATAATGGTATTAATAATCTCAGAACACCAGAATCAAATTTTGAAACTGCAACGAAAAAATGCGTTGACGGTAGTAACATTCATAAGGTGACAGCATTAATAACAATCAACGATGGAATAATCTCATTTAGAAATGATTATAGTAATCAAGTACAAATTTTCCTGAATTTTTTGAGAAAGATAAACAGATCTATTAAAGATTTTTTAAGTTCAAAGGTTGCAGATATTAAACTTGCTGACATTAACATAAAAACTAAACGATATTGTCAGTGGAATCCCTAATATCGTTGAAAACGATTCTAATTAAAATTCCTCACAAGGAGATCATCAATGTGGTATACACAGTAGCATCAGAATCAGCAACATTGGCACAGCAAATAACTCTACCACCATACCACGGAAGTAAGGGGTGCATATAGGCTGTCTGTATTTAGCGGTGCAAATTTAGTATATTTGGCACAGATCTACGGCGTTATTCAACAGATAATTTTTCCTGAAACTGTATATTTAGTGTTTAATAAAGACGCCTAAGAAGCATTTCTACTGGAAGCAACTCATAAAAATTAACCGCAGCGTCTTACTGGTGGTGTCTGGACTTTGTATCGGAAACTCCTGAATTAATTGCTTAATTAGATGACGTTACTAATTATAATGAATCAAACCCTGAGACTCCAGTCCCACATCGACGTGGATCCTTACAGATACAAACAAGTATGTGAGTGTCAGACCAAACTAAAAAAATATCGTTGACAATTATACAGTAAAAGTAAAAATATATCGCAGGCGCGCGGTTATCATTGGTGCAATAGTTTATTCAGTTTATCCTATCATTGAGACCGCATGTGTATTGCTATCAACAACAATGACAGCGCCTGCAGTTGTAACAATTGTCGTTTTAACGACAAAAACATGCGCAGGTATTCTTGGTATTGTCGCAAAGATACCTACATGTACAAATACTAAATTACACGACTATTTAATAAAACTACACACGTCGGTGTATGCATGCATAAAACTAAATCTTTTACAGGAAAAGAATCCAAAATATCAATTGCTGTTTGCGAACCAATATTATCATCGGCGATTGAAATAAATTCGGCTGGCTACGTTGAAGATATCTATCAAAGTTCAATCAGATCCGTGTTAGGATAACCTGATGTTCTCCTCGTTTATAATGAATTCCTGAGCCAAAACGAGAGGAATTTAATGCAAAAGTAAAAGATTTAAGTTGAATCCTAAATGCAGACAAATGTATCCATGGACCGTTAATAAAATATTTCGCAAAGGTACTGAACGTATTACTGATCTAAAATAAATTACACAGAGGGACTTCCTGAATGGCTTTTTAGTAAAATACCTATCACCGCTGTAAATAAAGCAATGAATGATGAATTTAATTATTTTTAGTGTTATTAAAAATCATTTTACAAACAATACAAAATTACAGTAACGAAACAAAAAAAATTATCCCTAAAGGAATTCGACATTTAAATCATTGTTATATGATTTTAATTATCGTAAGTACATTTTAACCAGAAATGTATATTATCATCTCAAATGAATAATTATTGTCCATGATAATGCTAAAGAAATAATAGTAAATCATATCTGAAGTAAATGTTCCTGATTTTATTCATATCATGACTATTTTCCCGGAGTATTTGAATAATGGAGACAAATAGCCCTATTATCGGTTAGTCCTAAATGGTAATATTAATGTAACATCACCAGTCGCAGTCAATCTAGTAGGTGATGTTTTTGATGGCAGTTATCAACTAGATCTTTCTAGATCAACTAGAACCATATATATATTTCGATGCTTATTGGCAAGGCCGTGTGGGTTCCGTTTCGCGGCCGACCAAAGTTTTGCAAGCATAAAAGAGAAAATGTTGCTGTCATGTAACATTAACGTACTGCAATGGGCACGATAATTGCTTGATTTACTAGGCTATGCTTGACGGTTTTGTCTAGCTTTATCATCTGATACCATAATGACACACTGAAATATGATTTTTGTTTCAAATATTTTTGAAAATGCAGATTTTGTGCTATTATCTGCCACGTATTTTAATGAAAATGGCACAATATTAAAATATCTACCAGCAGAATTAATTGTTTTAAATATACTTTCTTGGCTAGTCTCTAAATTTACAGATTTAACAGCCCTTATGTATCATGAACCGCTGCCAGAATTCAGACTTGCAATTTTCGCTTTGTGCAACACTTTGCAAGTTACGAAGTCATTATCACCATTGATGCGATCGATTACAAGTCCATCTTTGATTAATCCAAAATAACACTCGAACATGAACCGGTATGATAAATATCTTTTCTCTGTGCAGTAATCTAAGATAACCAATATTATCGACTGTGCCTACTCTTTTGTTTTAATAAACTGTACCTAATTACAACATCACGAGATGCTTCATAATTTTTAATGATTGAATGCTTCACAAACACATTTTGCTCCACTTATATAATATAATTATTTGTCTAAATCAATATTTTTAAAATCTGGCGAGATATTCAACTGCGGTTTTTAATTGGAGATTCACCTGACGATGTTAAGGTGTTATTTTGTTCGTAATCTCGTTTCAGCTCTGTAGTTTTTACCAACACATTGCATCCATGGCTGAGTTTTTCCCCTGACTCCCAACACCACACCACATACAGGTTTGGTCCTGACTCTCGCGTCTAACGCACTGCATGTAATAACCGCAGACTTTGTTGACGCACGTTTTATTACAAGGAGATGCATATCCGATTTTGAACCAGTGTCATTGATTCTTTGCTTGAATCAAATTATAAATTTAATTTAGATAAGTATTTGTTTTAATTGAAATAATGCAGGAATAATCCACAATTGAACCATATAGGGCTAGATTTGATCTTGACAGACTACCGAAATATAAATTTACTTTTTCGATGCAAGATTTGGCTTTAAGGAATAAGGATATAAGCAAACGTATCAGTGCGGTAAAGAAGTAGTTTTGCGACGATTGTGAGGCTCGTATGTGTTCGACATTTAGAATTGGCAATATTGTTGATGTAATGTTTGACAAACAAGGAAAAGATGATTGACTATCTTGATGTTCAAAGATATTTCATTGAAATAAAATTTATAGTAAAGACAGACGACGATACTTGGATTATCCGTGACAAACGTGATTATATCCGCATGCAGTCAGGAAATAATATTGTTCTCGATAAAAAAATTCTAAACCAGGAATACTGACTCGTATTGACATACGCATTATGAGCGATGGTTCCCTGTGATTGCGGTTGTGTACGGAATATTTCCGTTAAATAATAAGCCTAACGTTAATGAACACAAACCTATGAAAATACTGTCGATGACTTCAATAATAAATTCTATAGATCAACGGGTTAAAGAAGACTTCACAAACGCGATACGCAATACCTGTTTAACAGATTTACGACGTAAAACTATACATATGGGCAGATACAGTTAGAGATACCAGAGCGTCTATCAGCGACGTTGCAGATCTGGGAAAAAAATTAAAATATCCAATAACAGTGAAGACGTTAACCAGAAAGATTTTGTATAAATCAAAATATGAACCAAGAGGAGCTTCAATAGATATTATTGATCATAACTCACGTGTCAGTAAGAATGTTTCCACGAGGCAGAACGGTTAAAGTTTGTAATAGTCATATATTTGATTGAATAAAAAGTGACCATGTATCTGTTTGGTTGTTTCAAAGTCCGGAATGTGATGTTCATGATCAGTTTGTACGGTCTAATGGTGATTTTTATCCTACAGAATCTCTACATGAAGAAATAAAAAAAATATATTCCATTAAAATATACCCCTGATATTAAGGTTGGACAATTACTGAGTAACTGTTTTACCGTTCTATCAATTGCTGCTCACCTTGCACAGGTGTAAAATTCATGGAAATCGACACGGTTGGAATTGTTCATGAAAATGTCCAACACAGTTGTGTGAATAGGGACACGGTGGATTATGGAATACTAATGCGCTTATAGAGACGTTATCTCAGTTGATATGGTAACATGCTATCCTGGAAGTTTTCTTGGATTAGGAGAGTGTTTTGAATACTTTAAGAGATTTGTACATTCGACACACGAGATGACCAGAGTTGCGATAAGCAGACCCTTACCAAATATTAACTTAACCGGATTCGCCTGTATTGAATCATTCGAGTTTATGGGAATCTCTTTCCGGTTATTTATGCTTTGTTTGGAAGACATTTTTTTCTGGGCTCTAATATTATTACTACAGTAATTGCTTTATACTGGAATTTTAATATTGTTAACAGTGAGTGAAGCAATTATATCATACCGCGTGCAGAAACGAGTTTGGTTGCCATAACCTGATAGATTTAATATTGATGATGCTATGAGAGATATTCCCGATCTTAACGAAGATGAAATTGCTAAAATCGTTAATAATATACGTAAATACGGGAAAAAGCACGATGAGAAACTCGTAAAAGGTCTCGGCAGAAAATAGTCCATAAATTTACGCCAGGAGGATCATATGATCTTAAACGACATTGTACAAGATTAATTATGGACGATGCGGAACTCGATTTTATAATTGCTGATACAACGGTAAAAACACATTTATAAGTCGAAGTAATACTTATATATTAGACGGAACAAAACTAGGTACAGTTGTCAGTTATACTGATGACGAATCACCGCAGTTTACTCACTTAAGATCTTCGATGCTCGCGTACGTTTCGATAAATATATTAGCATTGATAAACAGATTTCGTCTGATTGTAGTCAAGAGTCGCGACAGATTCACTTTATATAATTAAAAATATGCAGATAGATTAATTGCATATTAACTATTATGCACCATGTTGCGAATGGAGAATAAAACATGAAGATATACTTAATTATTGTGAATCTTCCGACGTTGAAATTAAGGAACTATATTACAATAAGAATCAAATATCAGAATTGTCAACGCAAATGACAGTTATCGTTGCCATTTATATATGATCATGTGGCTAGACCTAAAACTGTTTATCATAATGGGTGTGGTAGTTCAGGCTAAACAACAAGCGCGATTGAATTATTTAAGAATTTTTCAGGTATGATTGTTATGACAACGACACATAAATTCTCAAGGGAAATGAAAGAAAGAGGAATCAAATCTCAAACTTACATAGTTTCTTCAGATGGTGCGGAGACACATGGACTCAATCGCGGAAGGGTGAGAAATACATTCCAAAAATTATATGGGACGATATTTGCACTTTGTCGCTGGAGGTATTAAAAATATATCTTGACAGGCTGTTATTTAAGAATACTGCTGTGATAATGTGTGGCGATCTGTCAACCGCAACCTTTAATTGGATCGTCTCCACGAGTGGCTGAAAACATTTGTAGATTATTACGTAGAAATAAATGATAACCATAGAGCTATTGATAAATCACCGAAATAATTCAGAAAGTTGATAAGACTACAGCCAGATAAATCGCAGTGTGAGATAATGCATAAAATAATACCAGAAACTACTATGAATGATTTTTGGAATTTATGGAGACCTGCTGATTTGATAGTTGGGAGTAAAAAAAATAGTTCGCGATACATTTCAGCAACACCTATATACGTTACATGAAGAAAAATGTTCAAATCTACCTGTACCATTATGTTATCCCCTAGCAGATACTCGACAACAGAATGTTGATATTGAGATTCCTGGTAGTGGGATACAAAATCTTGAGCTAAATGATATTGCTTTGGTTGTTGTTAATATAGTTGAAAGCTCGTTGAGCATGGATAAATCACCGTGGGCGTTATGATACGCTATAACGATTCACTCATGATGGGTTACCTATTACTGATACAAATATCTGGATTATCGATGATCGTATTGAGTGATCAAATTTAGTTTATCTTGCAGTATCTCGAGCCAGAAAAATATCACAATTACATAGGGTTATCATGGATTGCGTAATAACCGTGGGAATCACTAACAACTTTGTCGTCATTTAGAAAAAAATTAGCGAGCTATTAGCAATGTCACAAAAATTAATCGCGACTTTGATCTTGATGCTGAAGTTATTATAACATTAAAACTACTACAGAACAATCATTGTGCAAGTTGTAACGCAGTAATGTTGTGGCAGTATTCAAATAATATTCCAAGACAATTTACGATGGATAAAATTCATTGTAATCTCACGCGAAAATGTGATGCTGACATGTCTTGAATGTAATCGACCTATAAGTACAATTTTTCAAAAATGATGGTGGTGGTAATTGTGTCTTTAAAAATTATTTGTAATTGTTCGCGTACAAATCCACGCTGAAGAGCAGCTGTATCTAATTTACGATAGAAATTTTGTGTGGTCACAATCTTGATAGGATCATTTGCTCCTTTTTGTCTCCTTCAAGTTCACCTGTTCATATAAATATCTTACGGTCACATCACCTAGTACTGGTTGAGAGGAAGATTCACCTCGTTGTATTGGTATATATTTTTTGTGATCGCATTAGAAGGTTTCATAGAAGCTGCATGAGTAATTTCATTTTTTAACGCAACTATAACGCAACTATTAACCTTACAACCCATTCACGAGATCTCTCCATAGACTTAAAGTCAGGGGAGATTTCCTTTGCATATTGATATCCAAATAAACGCTCATCATGTGTTCGATGAAATCATTCAACGATTGCCTCATCACTGTGAATTTCATTGTGTCCTCGTCTGATTTTAACGTTATATTTTTCATCAACTATGATATTGCACGAAGAAATTCTTTGCCAGGATCAACCTGTAGCAACAGTGGTTAGGATCCTCGTTGACAAATTCATTCAAACGCAGATGCAACATCAGTTGCTGTTTTGTTGTCAGTTGTTCTGCTTCTTTATATCTATTTGCAACGTCAACGAGAGTTAACGCACATTTGTATGTGCGCGATTGATGTCTACCAATTGTAATGGTATCGTGTGGTAAAAACAAAATATCTGCTTAATGAACTTCATTGGGAGAACTGACATAAGAATGTGCATACTGAATTTTTTTAAGTGTTGGCAGATAAATTTGCAATATTGCCTGTCGTACTAACGTATCAGCAGCACGTAAAACGTTTGCTACTTCAACAAATTTACTAATTGCTGATTTGCCTCTCCAGTATCCTCTTGGGCTATAATAAACAATTCCATTATAATAGTTATAAAATTTTATTGCCAGCTCATAGCCTTAGATTATCTTTCATAGTAGATTTTACGAGGATGCTAGCAAGATTTTCTCTGAGATTTATTTTTTATCGGAATTTGAAGCATGAATCGGCATTACATCTGCAATATATCGTTGCTCTAAATCCTTGCTTTTATACACGACATCGTGAACGTGACATGCTTTGACAATTGCGTTTATTGGATACTCTTCATGTGTTTGTTCATATTGTTCTGGACCAAAGTAATTTTATTCTATATTATGTTTTTCACCGGGATAATTTGCCCACGGAGTATTTGGTAATTGACCTAACGAAGCAGAAATATCTCCACCTGTCTTTGTCGATGAAATAAATGTGTATTTTTGTACCACATTTAACACACTTGTCTGTAAGTGCGCGCCTGTTAATTTTTTGTTATTATAGTTGTTAATCCACTTTTATGTGTGTGTTTTCTACATCTAACACAATATAGATCCATACTATTTATTATATGGAAATAATTTACTTTTCAGTGATACGAAAACAAGAGCCAGTCAAATATCATCCAGCGTTACCAAATTCCATCAGAGCAATTATACTTGACCAATCTGGGTCCGGTGATACGCAATTAATACCTAATTTAATAATGCGATGGCTCAATTGGGATGGTTATATTTAGATTTTAATGAAAATGCAAAGTCGCTGACGTATCCTGATAAAGATAATAATGTTGTGGATTTTATTACCGATATCGCTTAAGCTCCATCCATAGATGATCTGGACGGGTGTATCATTAATTTTGTAGTATACGATGATGTAATGCTTGACAAACAATCAAATCGAGCTCAGATATTTTCACCAGGCCGTCACAAAAATAGAGACGTCGTGATTTAATTAACTCATAAATGCACACAAATACCTAAAGTGATTAGAGGTAAATGTAATATATTAATTGTGTTTAATGGAGTATATAACTATACTTTACAAAATATTTATTATACGTGGTATTCAGGGGATATAGACATAATTAAGTTTGAAAATTTCTTTTCAAAAGCACAATCTGTTCCGTTTGGATTTATGACGATAAATTTACATGACCTAAGATCTAGGTATCGTATAGGTCTGGATAAAATCTTTGTTTAATTATAGCAGCAGTGAGCGTTGAGGGACCAACACGTAAACGAAACACACCATAAAAATAATAAAGCGCGTTAGTGATGATGTAGCAAAATGAGCTAACCCAATTAGAGAAATCTCGTGGATGACAGAGGTTTTGGTTTAATGTTATTGACCTTGAGATTTCATTTTCGTTGGAAGTTTATTTTTCTTAAAAAAGGTCTCCAACAAAATGGTATTTTCACCCTCCCAGTTGCTGTATCTGACGTTGGAAAGAGCTCAGATTTTTCTTAACTTCAAATCGATGCACGCTTTGGAGGGTGAGCGTTATATTTGGTTCTGATAATGCTTATGAATTGGGCTTTTGGTATAAATAAATATATTAATAAATAAATAGATAAAGTTGAATCTCGTTTAAATGTATTCCAAGGAAATCCTAACAAACAAATAAACAATTGATTTTTTTTATGAACGTGTTCATGTTATAAAAAAACCTGTTATTTGGCAGACGTCCATTTGGTTGGGATCCATTTAAGTAGATGATCTGGATTGTTATACGATGGAATACATAATAAATAAATAAATAAATAAATAAATAAATAAATAAATAAATAAATTTACTTTAAATATAGAATGTAGTGCATCTGAAGGAGAAGGGAAACACATTATCACTCAAATCTTGCAGGGTGGGACCTATCAGTCGATGATGTGTAAACAACACATTTGCATACACGTGAACATTGTTTTACTAAATGATCACATCTCACTCCACCAAGCCATTTCTTACGGAGAATTCGACTGATGACTTATTTTAGGCCGAATATTTTAAAACTATTTTTGTCACGTATTCAATCACTAGGGAACTTTGTTTTACTGAAATTGAGCAACATAATTCCATAAAGGTATCAAGCTATATTGGATAACGTTCTCTTTAATATTTCGTACTTAGCGCGCGGACGAGTTATTGACTGTACATACTGTCAGCAAACTGAGGGCTCTTGTCCCAACAGCTGATGGAATACAATCAGTTGACTGCAGTTCTGCTCGTCCTGTTTATTTGTGTGGAGCCATCTGCGCCCTCCACCTTTGATCATTGTGACCAGCTTTGAGGGTACCCCTTGGTCTGTAAGTTTTAGAGGATTTTATATATGTATGCTCTCTGACCGTAGACTAATCAGTGTCATACTGAAAAAAGTAGGAAACAGTATTTTGGGTAAAAAAAGAAGATGTTATTTGTTTAATAAGGATTATAACTGCTGCCCTGAACCCTACGTTATTTCAAAGCGCTATTAATTCACCTAGCTTTTTTTGCCTTGTTTCTTTAAATTGTGATTCTTGCCAAGGATCATCGTAAGTCCTGTGAATACAATTTGCCTGGTACTGTAGTGTATTATTGCTATATCCGTTATGCATATCTAGGGACCGACTCAAAAGGGGCCCCGAGTGGCCAGTGGTCTAAAGCGCTCTCCGTTACGGATCAATGCCATCTCACCTCTTTATGTGCGAGTTCGAGTCTAAGGTTCGGCGAATGTGGATATGTGAGAAAGCTTGCCAGTAGCTTCTCGTGCGTCGGTGGTTGTTACCGTGGATTTCCCGGTTTCTTCCTCCACCATTAATACAGGCCGCCATATATAGCATAATGTGTGCTGAAAAATGACGTTAAGCACCACCAACACCACAACAAAATAAATCAAAATTATTACAATAATTGCCATTATGTACTCAGAAATCTAGCTACATAAAAGGTCAGTAAGTTCTCCATATTTACATATAATATTTCTAATGGTGTGGAATTTTGTGGGTAGATCACTAATCTATTATTTTTATGAACGGGGTGTCGTTCAATTTAGAGATGCAACCGAAAAGAGTTATAATAATAACTCCCAATAATACTGGACTCCATTGGTTAGGTTCACCGCCCCTTTTGTTCTTTGGTTTGTGTAATTAATACCTTGGTATATAATGTACTCTACCACTTCGGTTGTCTGGTTGTTAGAGCGTCCGCCTCGGATAAGGACGTCGCTGTTTGGAGCCGTGGCCGAGTCATACTAAATACTTAGAAAAATGGTACTAGCAGCTGCTTCGCTTGGCGCTCAGCATTAAGAGATTAGTGTTAGATTTGGTGGGCCTGATGTTAGGATAACGTGACTGGGTGGGACATAATATTACATATCTGCTTATATGTCCCAGTATAGATATTATAAACTGTCTCACTGCAGACATAGTAGCGATATGATTAAAAAATGTTTAAAACTACTTTAAAAATACACACACACACACACACACACACACACACACACACTGTGCTCTACTTCCCCAAATAAAAGAATTATTTGTTCTTCAATCATTCGATCAGTTAGACCAAAAGTCTGGGCGACATGTGAATATCAACTATATATTTAGATTGAAACGGGATATAAGACCAAGTTTCTGTCTGTGTTAGGGAAAAAAGACGTTTATTTTGAAACAATGTACATGTTAGAGGTTATGCCGCCTGATCCAGGGGATTTCCCCTTAGATAAGTCCTTAATAGATTTTGTTTACACTTATGTTTTGATTTTTTTATTACTTATTGATTCAGTTATTATGTAGTCGTCATGACTTATTTATTTATTCCTTCTTAATATTTCTTTCAGCTGTAGTCCATTGCACTCATCTGGACGATGTGGTCGAAAAGTATAGTGGACTTCTTCCGTAGCAAGTTCACGGTCTTGGGTTTGATCATTTTGTCCCTAGGAGCCCTATTCTACTTTGCGAAGTACACAGATTCCACGTTTACGCCAACTTCATTCTCATCTAAGTCTTCGTCTCAAACAAAATTCTACCCCAATCGTTTCCACTTGCAAGGAGATCATTTAGAACTTTTCGGCTCTTATTCAGTTGGTAACAACACGGTTATTGCTACTGACTTCGCAATTATCGTAGAGGACATCCAAAGTTTTGTTAGCATTTTGAAGAATCGTTCTGATACAATCAATCATGACACAGAGAAGATTGTAAGTAAAAGCGTTGCAAATATATCGATATATGAAAAGAGTACACCCGACAGATATATTAATCGTAAGGTGGATGAACAATACTTCATCAAACACAGGAATGTACCCGAGGTCAGCTGTAGGAAAATATTTGACGGCAGTGAAACAGAATTGAAACTGGCCGAAGAAATAACAAAGAAAACACCAAAATCTACACTTACAGAATCCGATTATATAAACATGACAAAAGACTGTGAAAAGTTTCGACAGGAGAGAGGGTATATTTTGAGCCCCCTCACACATCTGGAAGAAAATTTTCCGATAGCCTTCAGTTTGTTACTATTCAAAGATGTTGGTCAGGCGGAACGTTTGTTACGTGCAGTATACAGACCACAGAACATTTATTGCGTACATGTGGATGAGAAAAGTCATGATGATGTAAGAAAAGCTGTACAGGGTATAACTTCCTGTTTTGATAATATTTTTTTGACTCCCAGATCCTTTGATGTGCAGTGGGGAACAATGACAGTTCTGGAGCCGGAAATTTTGTGCATGAATGAGTTGTGGGGAAAAAGTAAAAAGTGGAAGTATTTTATAAATTTAACAGGTCAGGAGTTTCCATTAAAGACTAATTACGAGTTGGTTCAGATTCTGCAAGCGTATGACGGTGCCAATGATTTAGAGGGAACAATTAAAAGGTATACTCTCTCTCTCTCTCTCTCTCTCTCTCTCTCTCTCTCTCTCTCTCTCTCTCTCTCTCTCTCTCTCTCTCTCTCTCTCTCTCTCGCATGCTTTGATATCGCAGCCAATGTTAATAGCTTGCGTTCGCAAATGTACGATTTGAAATACTAGTCTTTTGGCTCTATTAGTCATAGGCCATACGAGCTTATAGGAGTGTTCTATGTCCGTCATACGTTTGCCGTCTTTCCTCAGTCGTGTGGCACACCTTGTCGATAGTCCTTCAGGCAATGCTTGTAAGATTGCCATGAAACTTGACTCTCACATTCATCCCAATATGTACTTGGGCCTTAATGAAAGTGGTTCTGCTCAGAGATCCAATATGGCCGCTACACTATTGACATTTTGAAAATCTTGTTGCTACTATCAAAAAAGGTTTTCACTTAAAGACTTCTTTTCATGTCTGCTTGTCATGACCTTACATCCATATATGACCTCGTACATCGCAGTTGTTATTGGTATCACTACTACTCTAGAAAAAATGGTCGTATTAACATGAGGTTTTCTCAAAAGGACTTCGTGTGATTACAAATTATTCCTAAACGACAATGGTTCCGATATTGTTTTAACTATAACTGTTACTGCAGCCATCTTGAAAATCGTTTAGTTGTATTGCTACTCTTCCTGAACGGTGGCCGTATCAACACGAGATCTTATCAACACGAGATCTTGATTAAGATTTCCTATGAAGTGTACTTTTAAATGAAAATGGGGCCGATGGTATATCTAATTTGGTTGCCATAGCAGCCATGTTAAAAATCTTGTTATTGCTACTTTTTCTGAAGAGAACGTCATATTGACACGGGGATTCCACCAAAAGACTTCTTTATAATATGTGGTCGGCGTTAAATGAAAATTATTCTGATCTAAAGTTTAATATGGCTGCCACCGCGGTTACCTTGAAAATGTAATCACTACTTCTGATTGAAAAATGATACTGAATTAATGTTTTCACCAGGAAAACCTTGTATGATGTCTAGTTAGTTTTAACTGGAAATATCATTGATCTGATGTCTAACATGGCTGTTAGAGTAGCTAGCAAGAAAAAGTTTGTTATCACTATTTATTAACAATGAACGGAAGAATGCAATCCAGCTCACGAAACCTAAGCAACAGTTAATGGTTTATGCTGTTCAACGCCATTCTTTTAAACACTATGCAAACACTTGTCGTAATCAAATGTTCAAAACAATTTGGCTAAAGTATTCGGGGATATTATAGCCTTTGGATTATATTTATTACCACTCCTCAGCCCTCACCACAAATATATGAAGCCATTGTGGCGGACCTGCAGTGTCCGTAGCTTCTCCATGACTTAGATTACACTTTTTGTAACGTTTAGACTTATTTTAAATTAGACCTTGTCGCACTGAGCGAGAAATTTCCTTTTAGCTCTACTGGTCATATGTCGAGAGAGGATATATGATGATTTATTGCTAATCATCTGTTGTCTGTTCGTCCGTCCATTAGCTCAGAATGGTTATCGCTACTGTTACAAGTCCATGCTCTTAAAAAGGTAACAGAAAATAGCAAAAGGCAACAATCTTTGTAAAATTTAACAAAATAATGCATTTCCCTAGAATTCAACGTGAAAATAAGAAAAAAGAACTTAACGATATTGCGACTTCAATTCCAAAATAATCCAAGAATTGCAGACAAAAGTCATAATAATATAAAGTTCTGAATACAATTCAACACAAGTCCAGAACAAATCCGAAAACTGACGATGATGATGTGTCTGTGGTAGCTTGTAGAGTGTTGAAGTGACAGCAGTCTTTTGTTTAATCACAGTAATATAAATTCCAGTGAATAACTCTATCCAAGAATTTTATCAGAGCACATTTGTATTTCCGGTGAAAATAATAAGTTGAATTCATTAATTTGAAGAAATTAGTTTTCTAGCCCAAAAATGAAATACTGTTAACAACAGATAATACAATTTTAAAGTATTAGTTCTTAAAACTAAGAAAATCCTCCTACAAGATTATATAGTTCTATACTTGACATCAGGTGACAGCTAGCATTTATAAAGAACCCAGAATACATTACCTAATGGAAAATAACTTTCTAGAATGATCGTACGTTTCCAAAATACAAACCATAACCTTGAGTATATAAAATTTCCTTACGAAATTCCAAAACTAGACCTAAACCCAATTAAACATATTTATTTCTATTTATAATACTGATTTAATTACCATACTCTCAGAAGAATATAGG
Organism: Potamilus streckersoni; assembly: GCA_016746295.1. Lineage (NCBI taxonomy): Eukaryota > Metazoa > Mollusca > Bivalvia > Unionida > Unionidae > Potamilus > Potamilus streckersoni. Next base: position 3,093,806 of record JAEAOA010001867.1, read on the forward strand.
TATCCATTTGATGTTTACACAGAATAAAATAAAAAAGTCAATTCGGAACAAACAGAAATGAACTCAGATTTTGGACAAGGTCAAGTACAACATAAATATTACGTTACAATAGCATGTAATGAAATAAAAAAAATACAAAATTAATGAAAACTAATACACAATTAGATTAAATTTTTGCATAACACTATTTATCGGAAACTATCGAAAGAATGACCATGAAACTTTATACGTACATTTATCTATAGTCTAGCTGATCATGAATGTAAATAATGGCACTGATATCCAGTATGGCTGCCATAGCCTCCACCTTGAAAATCTTGTTATCATTCATGAGCGAATGGTCATCTCAGTTTGGGGATTTGACTGATGATTTTTATAATGTCAAGGAGGTTATAAATGAAAATCATGCCGATCAGATCCTCATGATTATATTCGTTACAATAGCCAATGTTAAAATCTGGTTATCGCTATTTCTCCTGGAAGACTGGTCATATCAACATGGTACTTTTTCTTGTTATCTCGAATTGATCCTAAATGAAAATGGTTCCTGATGTCCATTATACCCACCATAACATCAATTTCATAAATTGTGTTATCGTTACTACTATAAAATAGAAATCCCTGTCAGCATGAGAGGTTCACCAGAACACTTCTTATGCTGTCTTGATGATCATAAACTAAAATGTTATTACCTATGAAGTATACCTCGTGTTGTCATTATACAAACATTGCGCTTTTATAATCAGAAGAGAAAACACATTTTGGAACCCTGTCATGTCTATAATTGTCTATCATTAGCAAACACTCGATAGTCTGAAATTTTCGGTGGTTGGATGATGCTCTAAACCAAAGGATTGTCCTAAAATTGTATACAAATATTTGTCCCATGACCTTGTATGTACTAAACGAAAACTGTATTGCTCGGACATCCAGTATGGCCGCCACAGTGGCCAACTTGACTATATTGATATCGTTACTTTTCCTGAATGGATGGTCGTATCAACAGGAAGTTTCTATTATAAATGTCTTGTGATGTCTAACTGGGCTAGAATGAAAATAGTATCGACCTTGTCTCTAGTATGGCCTCCACGGCAGAAATTTTCAACATGTTATCGATACTCTTCCAGACAAGAATGACTTATTTACATGGCGTTTTCGCCAGAAGACTTCTTATGATGTGTATTTGGTCGCGAATAAAAATGGTGCGGCTTAGCTATAAAGTACGATCGACACTGCGACCATCTTGATAATTTTGTTTTTCTCACTGCTCTGGATTGAATAAACGTATCATTAATTGGGTTTTCTCTAAGGGACTTTTTATATTGGCTTGTAGGTCCTAAATGAAAATGTTTTGGATCTGACGCTCATTATGGTGGCCATGGCAGCCTTTTATTTATGTTGCTATTTCTCCTGAACGGAAGGACATATGGACATGACATTATCACTGGAAGATTTCTTATCGCATATAGTTGGCCCAAACTTGAAATGTTGTCGATGTGACACTACGGCAGCCATATTGAATATTTGTTGTTGTTGCACGATTTGAACCGAATGTCACATCAGCTTGGGAATTTCATCAAGGATTTTTATATGATATCAAGTTAGCACGAAATAAAACTGGTGTCTATCCGACCCCCAACATGGCCGCCGAGGTGGACATTTTCCAAACCTAGTTATCGGGACTCCTCCTGGATGAATACTCTTGTCGACATTTGATTTCCACATAAAAATGCTCTACTTAATGTTTAGTCGATCCGACATCGATAATGATTACCTTGGCTGGCATCTTAAACATTTTGCCATTGATATTCCTCTGGAATGGATGGTTATATTTACACGAGACTTGCACAAAATAATTTGTTTTGATGTCTCATATGTCTTAAATCCAAATGGGGACTGTCTTGTATCCAATATGACTGTTCCAGCAGATTGTTTTCCCTTTCTTTATTTCTTCAATAGAGTTGGAGACAGTCTCAACACCAGTTGTTAAAATTAAGAAAAGGTCTTATCTTTATGGAAAATCTCCTCTGCCAGTGTAGTATCAGTTTCTTCGAAGTACTCCTGTTATTTACTATATACATTGACCACTAGCCAGAAGTGATTAGGGGTACATTGTCGACCGATGCCCTTTTTCCGTCGTCCATCTTACCTTAGTCGGTACATAGCACATTTTTGTTATCTAATCTCTCTAGACTACATGGAAGACTGACATGAAACTTTACATATACATTCATCCAAAGGTTTAGTTGTTCGAAAATGAAAATGACCAGCTTGACAATATTACTGTGTCTAGCCTCAACAATTTTCACTAAAGAAAACTTGCAATGTCAGATTGCTGCTGAAAATATGGCCATTTCGTTAGCCATCTTGGAATCTTGGCGCTTCTTCTCTTTGGTGGATTGTTATATTGACACCTTAAGAATTTTTATGATATAAGTTGGTCTTGGATAACAATGGTGACGATGTGATTTACAATATCCGCTCCAAGGCAGCCATCTTTAGAACCGAGTTATTGCTAATCTTCCTAACCGACACCATCATCATATCCTCTTATGTTATCCAATTAATCAAAAGCGAAAAGTGTGTGTGTGTGTGTGTGTGTGTGTGTGTGTGTGTGTGTGTGTGTGTGAGCCATAACAATCATCTTGATCATATCTGTATCGCTACTAGTCCTGAATCTATGGCATTCACTAAAAGTACTTTTAATGTCTTGCTGGTTCTAAATAAAATGGTGCCAAACTGACATCTAAATTATAACTTAAGCACGCTCGAGATGGTTTCAACACACGACAGGTAAATGGAAGAAACGGTCTTGTTTTAGATGCCTAGAAGTTCCTTTAGAACAGTAAAGCATCAGTTCCTTAGATGGATATTTGTTTATCTATATTGAATGCAGCAGCATAGGTGTAATCGAGTACATTTTAGTTTCTTGGTCAGAAGGGTCTTCTTGTTCTTATTCGTCTTGATTCTTTATCTTCTTTTTCTTCTTCTTCTTCTTCTTCTTCTTCTTCTTCTTCTTCTTCTTCTTCTTCTTCTTCTTCTTCTTCTTTTTATTATTATTATTATTATTATTATTATTATTATTATTATTATTATTATTATTATTATTATTATTATTATTATTATTATTATCAGGGCCAATAAAGACAGGTGGGAGAATGCAGGACCTCCACCCCACAATATAACAGCCACGAAAGGTTCTGTTCATGTGATTGTCAACAGAGATTTTGTGGATTATGTCATACATAACGAGATTGCTCAAGATTTTTTGAATTGGACAAGAAAAGTTGACGTTCCTGATGAAACTTTCTTCACCAGTCTTAATCACAATCCTCATTTGGGTATAAGAGGAAGTTATAAAGGTAATTGAAAACTAAACTTATGGTCATAATATGATAAAAATAAGGAAATTAGGAAGAGTCTCAGTATGTTGCAGGACAAGATACAGGTACAAAGTCAGACGCGAAGAAATGGATTGTTTATGGATTCTGTACATTTCAAACCTTTTTACCCTTTGAGCGGTGACACATGTACCTTTCAGACCCATAAGACATGGCGAATCATTGGTTTCAATCTCGTTTTAAATACTATTGGGACAAACAATTGCACTTATGGAAAACGTTAGCAACATCATTATAGGTACTTTCTATGTGTAAGAGAATGACATTAGGTACTACCATGCAATGAGAGATTCTTGATGATTTGTACAATCATCTCACGACTGAGGACATGTCATTGTAGTGGGGACACGAACGCAAGTTCGACTGGGTGCTTTTGAGTTCACGCCCATAAATGTAAAGAACTAACGGATTGCGTGAGGCCTAATCAGATAAACGCGATAAATACTGCACCAAACTGTATTGTTCCGAAATATTCATATTCCTCTTTTCAAACAATGCTCGAGTACATGTTGACCGATAGTATCAATAGTTCTGATGTGATCCAGGAAGGCACAATATCTACGATGAAAGAACACTACCTGTATTCTGTTTAGCTCAGATCCAAAACAAGAAAAAGAACTAAATGCATCGATACTGCACCATCTAACACCATAGCACAAAATCAGTAACAATAACGCACTAGCGTGTAACTTACAAAACAGACTAACAAGAGCGCGCAGTAAAACCAACGGTGTTATAGTATAACCGAATGCAAGCTTCATGCTGCATTAAATGCTCTGTCCGCACGTAATCGACACGAATCATATGCACTCAGTGACACAGCAAAGCGTGAAATTAGGAAACAAATCAACGAATAGCTATTAAGGTGGCGCTCTACAGTTTCGTATTTAGCATAGGGTTAACATTTTAAAGAAAAAGAGTTTCCCCGGGTTGCCTCACTAGTTATACTGGTTATTTAAAAGAAACTTTGTATATCTTAGGTGTTGTTCAAAGAACCTTTAATTCCCTTTATTTTGATGTATGATTGATGGGTGTAATATGGGTTAGAGAATATACAGCTTGGCCTTACTCCAGATGTGCACCTTTCAAAAACGTGCTAGCTCTACTTGCTCATTTTCACTTCTCCAACTTCAGAGGTAAATTGTAAAAAAAAGAGCCGATAACTTTTTTTACATTTTATGTATTTGGTAATTCAGTCATTGCACTTTTAGAAGCTGGTATTATCTAGTTTGGCAAAATTCATTTTCCATATTTTAATAGCTGCCAAGAATAGTGTACTTTAGACAAATTTAGGTTGATTTTTGGAGCACAAGGGAGCAGTCATTTTAGTTAGCAGTGTCCCAAGATCATTTAAAATTTCCAAAAGTACAATATCCAAAGAAATTTCATCCACATTACATGAAAGTAGTATATAGGTATGCCAACATTCTCTGCACTGTGCATGTTTAAAATGCAAACAACTTCACCTTACATACATCACTCTCTCAAAAGTACATAATAACTGGTGAGCGCCACCATAAAGAGAATATAGGTATTATTATTGTATGATTTAATTTTGATTGTACGACTGAAATATTTAAGTCGCAAGCATCAAAACAGTCCTTTGTAATAATTGTCATGTATTTCCCCCCTCAGAACAGCATTTATTAGAGTCAGAGTCTTAAACCGGTACAGCCCCCCCTCCTTATGATAAAAAGTGAACTATTTTAAAAATGCGCATTGCATTTTGTCAACATAGCAACCAGTGTTATGCTGATAGACAGGAACATGAAACTAGCCATATTTATTCCTGAGATGTCAACAATAAATTTTACAGTTATAAAAGGGATATAACAGGTGAGGTTCATAAAGGTCAAAGGTCAAAGGGTAAATATTAACTAATTCTTTGATATGGAAGAAAGCAAATTTGCTTTGTTATCATTTATTTTTTAATTTCATTGCAAATAAATGAAATAAAACATTTTCACTATGGATTTCTTTTACTTAATGCAACATTTTTCAATTTAAGTTGACTTTATTCATATATTCTAAGACTTCTAATTTCCCCATAATGAAGGTCACTACTCACCCAAACATGACTCATATCAAATTATGTATGCTAGAGCAAAAATAAGCATAATTAGCTTATTTTCATGAATAAAATCATTGTTAATGTACCATTTTACTCAGAACATCATGCATAATAATATGAAAATAAGAAAAATAATTTCATAAATGTTTATATTTGTTTTTAAGGTGGCGCTCTACAGTTTCGTATTTAGCATAGGGTTAACATTTTAAAGAAAAAGAGTTTCCCCGGGTTGCCTCACTAGTTATACTGGTTATTTAAAAGAAACTTTGTATATCTTAGGTGTTGTTCAAAGAACCTTTAATTCCCTTTATTTTGATGTATGATTGATGGGTGTAATATGGGTTAGAGAATATACAGCTTGGCCTTACTCCAGATGTGCACCTTTCAAAAACGTGCTAGCTCTACTTGCTCATTTTCACTTCTCCAACTTCAGAGGTAAATTGTAAAAAAAAGAGCCGATAACTTTTTTTACATTTTATGTATTTGGTAATTCAGTCATTGCACTTTTAGAAGCTGGTATTATCTAGTTTGGCAAAATTCATTTTCCATATTTTAATAGCTGCCAAGAATAGTGTACTTTAGACAAATTTAGGTTGATTTTTGGAGCACAAGGGAGCAGTCATTTTAGTTAGCAGTGTCCCAAGATCATTTAAAATTTCCAAAAGTACAATATCCAAAGAAATTTCATCCACATTACATGAAAGTAGTATATAGGTATGCCAACATTCTCTGCACTGTGCATGTTTAAAATGCAAACAACTTCACCTTACATACATCACTCTCTCAAAAGTACATAATAACTGGTGAGCGCCACCTAAATCTTTTCTGAAGAATACCATGAATGAAATGCAAGAAGCGAAATTTAAGCCTTTTCTGTTTCTAATTTTAAACAAGCAAGCCAAACAAACAAAAATCCTGTGTTGAAATTTGTTATGGTGCTAGGACATATTATTACCAACCTTTAGTTGTTGGTGATTTTGCAGATTTTTTTGCTGAACTGTAATGACAGAACGATTATGATATTTATGACAAAGACAACCCAGTAGAGGACAACCCGTGATCTCAAACATTATTGTATGAGGCACGCACATAACCAAGAATCTTCAGATGAAGTAATCATTGAGCGAGAACTATGCAACGCCTTTCTTACCACAACAAAAGTAGAGAGGCTGATCACCTGAAAAATGAACACCATGTCTAAATAGAACAATCTTTAAATGGTTCAACGCGGATTTAAGGCACGTGTATGTACCAGAGATATGGAGAAAAGCTCTCTTACCATGCCCATCTAAAAGGGAATGGGGGAACATGACATGATTCAGATAGTTAACGTCAAATATTTTAGTTGCGAGTGATATACAAATTATTTTTTTTTTAAAAATACGTGCAAAAACTAATAATAACTTTGTGCGGAAGTGAATCATATTTCCTAATCGACGACATTAATGATTTTAAAAGAATTTTAGAGTGCTTGAACGTGCCTATTAAATTCTCAAGATAGCTAAACTGTTTGAGATTATTCTTGAATATTGTCTTTTTTTAATGGCAATACAAATTAAATTTTGCATTGTGTTATAACGTTTGGCCATCGAAGAAATTTTAAGCTGTCACTAACACATGACGAAGAAATAATTCATAAAACTGACTCCGTTACAAATCTAGGAATATTTCCAGATAAATCATGTCGTTCCATTCATTGCAACAGCAACGCTTGCAGAAAAGTCAGGCAAGTCTGTTTTGGTCTTGCAAGTGTTGGGATGGGTACCATAAACCTAATTCCCAATAGATCAGCCATTTTATATAAAACAAATCGTGATTCTAACCTTTTTCACGGCTGTGAACATTGGAAAGTGACAATCGCCTGGAGCTCAACAAGTAGAAACACGTCACAGCAAAATTATTTTGGAATTCCCTGAACAAGCGTCGTTCGATATGTGAACCAATGTTAGGGCTGATTAAATTTACTTCCAAAATTGACCGGCATAACCTTCTCTTCCTTCTTAAATAAAACTGCACACTCTCGAGTAAGACGATCTCCAAGCAAATATTCCTCATAAGTCTTGGCGTGTATTTTAACAGCACCCAATCTGTGTAATCAGGCATTATTCCATAAATGAAATTTACTTCAGAAGTATGAGCTTACAGCTTACTTTTTGAACTTTATTAATCAATCAATTCCCCCCCCCATCTCAATGTGGACAATTGTTTCGATGACTAAGCTTTAAAAGGAAGTGGCTGCTTGGTGGTGGTGTGGGAGGGGCAATAATCAATAGACATCATACTTTGTGTAGATTTCAACACGTACAAGCATAGTTCGCCTCTCCACTCTGTGGAATGCCAACAACAATTATGACCACAAAATAACCAGGTTTATAGCATTCATGTGGATGTTTATGTCAAGTCCTTATGTTGGCTATTGTCAAAAATATGGTTTGTACCATACCGAACTCCTTCAGTAGGTGGTCACATCATGCATGTTAACAAGACAAATTACACATGACTTTCGCTGGTACACGTTTGACAAATTAAGATTTGAACTACGCAAATAAACTTGAAGTCACAGTTACTAAAACGCTTAAGAACTGATCTTGATAAAAGACAGGACAAAACACAGCGTTATCATTTTATGATGTGTTTATTCCAGTTTCACATCCATGTATCAAGAGTGTACATCGTAGCCTGAAGACCAAAAATATGTTAAAAGCAAAATTACTCAAATCAGCTCCTGCCAATTCTTTGTACCTATATGACCTCATATCATTAATGGACCCGTACTTTTAGAATAAAGTTTATGAGACCTTTTGAAAACTATTATGTGCCATATTGTATGTTTGTATTTCACTTGTTCCTTCCTCGTCTGCATTAGTTTCATATGCATCATGGACGTTCTGGAATGCTTTCAGCAACCATTAGAATAAATTGTTCAATTTGTGTCTTTCTCACCTATTTTCTACAGTGATAAATGAACACTCCTTAAGGAGCAAGAAAGTAGAGTAATCTAATGGGCATGCGTTCATAGAAAAGTAGCGTAATCTAATGGGCATGCGTTCATAGAAAAGTAGAGTAATCTAATGGGCATGCGTTCATAGAAAAGTAGAGTAATCTAATGGGCATGCGTTCATAGAAAAGTAGAGTAATCTAATGGAAATGCATTCATAGAAAAGTAGAGTAATCGAATGGACATGCGTTCATAGAAAAGTAGAATTATCTAATGGGCATGCGTTTACTGATCACCCATGTCTACGTCTGTTTACTGTTAGCACGGCCGAAATGAATAAGTGAGAAAGCTTGGCAGTAAGTTAGTGGTTCTTCCTAGGGTCTTCCCGAATTCGTCCTCCACCAAATAAAATGTCCATGTACATCTTATGCTGAAAATGAATTTAAGCCTAAAGACAACGTACTTGTTAATTACTTTTTGTGTCAAGGTAGAACAAATGCCAGACAAACCTCGCAGAATATTGTTGAAATGTTATGATTGTGCATCCAAAATTTGAGCTCCAAAATCTAGATAACATCGCTCTGAGTTAGAATAACAATATGTGCAACCCATCGTTAAAACATGATTACTCTCTCGTCTTAAGAAATTATTAGTTTATGTATAGTTCAACAGTAATCATAGGACATCAATTAAACGAGGCAGTGTCTACGTGCAAGAAATGGAAGCGTTTTCAGTTTGTTTACTCCCCGATTCCCATGGTATCTGCCATACGCAGAGCAAAACTTTAAGGTATTGTTTTTATGGACATAGCTAGATTGATGTAAACCTTGGGGGTGAGGGGGTTGGTGAGTTGAGTTGGCAATGAGTTTGAATAAAGAGGTTGACCTTGGTAAGCTTTGAGAATATAAGAATTCTTTTAAACTGAGAAAATGGAGATGATATTCAAGAATAATTGAAAAATTTAATAACGATCTCAGCTTCATTAAATTAAAACTAATAAGAGTCACTTTGTGTTTTGTTATTCAGTTTTGTTGTTCTTGCAAAAATGAGATTTTATATCGCGGCACAGGAGATCATCGAAAGCTAAATTTAGATTAAGTCCAAAGCGTTTGAAAGCTATACAAATTTTCCTGCGGTTTGTCAATATTCTGGTTGATTCAGATATTATTTTTGTTAATACGACTTTAGATATTATTTAAAAGTTTTCTTCTGCCACTAATGTCACGTGAATGTCGCATGCATTTTCCATGTGTAAAATACTTTCGTCTATGATGAAGAAAAAATAGGACATTCGATCGCATTTAATTGCATACCCTTTATTTGCATATCCCGGAGTACAAGATTTCTAAACAAGTGCATTCTTTATTTATCACTAAATATGGCCGTTTATAAGCATGCATGTTCGCGCGCACGAGCGCGCGCGTGTGTGTGTGTGTGTGTGTGTGTTGTATATACTATATATTTGCAATGACAGGTTTCATCAACTTTGTTGCCTTTATTCAAATAGGAGTTCATCATCAGACGAGGTCAGAAGAGAAACAAAAGTTGATTATCACGCTGAATGTATCAGAGAAACATCGATAAACACACATGTGTTCTATACTGTGTGCTACGCAACGTGACAGTTTGGTTTGGCATCGTTTGATGTTTAGAGACACAGCGACACAGAGCTAATATCGTACCGAGACAATCGAGTAAAGTACCTTGTCTAAGAGTCACACACAATGACGGTCGACCTGGCATGATTTGATCAGGATTCTAACCCACTCTTCTGATAGCGAGTACAGCACTCCAAAGCAATATAACTTTATTATTATTATTGTTATTATTATTATTATTATTATTATTATTATTATTATTATTATTATTATTATTATTATTATTATTATTATTATAAAAATGATATAGTGCCTGTGAACGATTCCATTTAATGCATCACTTTTAAAGAGAAAATACTATAGTGAGTTTAGTATTGAGTGGTGTCAGATTTGAGAACTGACTTTTGGGTGTTAATCGTGACTGTTACATGTTTATCATTATGATTTTAGGGCTTGCTTTCGCCATCGCTAGCACGAACTACAATCCGTTTCAGTCCTTATCAGCCGTGACCTTATGTGCTGAGATTTCCTGTTTCTGACGGATATGAATAGACCTGCCAAACCAATCAATTCAAGTGCGAGTAAATGTTCTCTTCGCTTTGATCGAACACGACCGTTCACGTTTGAATGAGCCAATGAAAATATTTCTTCCAAAGCATTATTTTTTCAGCTGATAAAAAGGGCATTTTCATTGATGTAAAGGGGATTGATACATTATATTGTTGATATATTTTTTTTTATTTAATGCATTCTTGTGCTAAAATAAAGAAGCGTAGCCGATTCTTGCAACTGGCAACGATTGTTTTAAGCTTTATAATGTCGCGTACTTTGGGTATTTTGTTTCTTTAAAATTTTAAATTTTACAGCCAATCCATAAACTTTCAGTGTAAAAATTTTTCTGTACGTATAACTAATTTCATTTAAGTTCACTTTATCCTACATTTGTGGGAGCCCTGAGTGCCTAAATGATATATATTAGCTATCTTTTATTGCCTGTCATTTACTCACAAAATAGTTTTAAACCCGTGATTTATATACATCTCGTGCTTGAGTATTTCTATACGTGTTGAAATCCGACTTCCATGTATACACCCATGTTATTTTCTCCCTCGGGAATAATCTTTCCATAGCTTTAGCTTGTTCCAACTGAAAGGTATCGTTCCTGTTCTTGATAAATTATTTTCGTGACAAATGTATGACACGTAATCAGGATACACTTGATATCGAATATATCTTCATTGCAATTCATTAAAGTATATTTTGACAGCTTTAGAGTCTGTGTGTAAACAGAGAAAATAGTATATGATCAAAATAAATAGGCTAGCTACGGTTTCATAGCAATAATGCTTTAAGATAAAATGTAGAAAAGCCACTAGTTATCTAGAGTCAGACTCGATTATTGATTTCCCTATACCTATAAGTAACGTTTAGAGGTCACCTCAGGTAAAATCATGTACATGAAATGATAACCCCATCTGGATTGAGAAAAAGTACTTTGAGAATCGTCAGGGGCGTTAATCATAAATGATCAATAGTTCTTGAGTTGGTTTCCGATATACTTTTAGCAATACCTCGCAAACTGTAACATTGCTTGCCGATTACACATATATAGCAGGTTTTATCTACTGTCTTGCTATAGTAAATGGATTTATTTTTAATGCTCTGGTTCGTCTTCACAACGAGGAAACATTTCATGAGTCAATAGAACAAAAACCTTGTATGCAAAATACTTCAATCAAGAATCAGCCTAACTAGACAGGCTTTTTTTGTGCATGTGTTGCAAAAGACAATACAAAGTTCAAAGCATAATTTGTTGAATACCGATCCTTAGGTTGACAATCTCAAAGATTTTGTTCTGATATTGAAAGGTGAAATAAAAATGTCGAAGAAAAAAAAAGGATGGGAGGGGCGCCAGTGGTGTAGCGAGGGTATTTAGCATCCGGGAACAAAATAAACTTGGCGCTCTCATCGGGTGCATCTGAGATAACCCTATATTAAAACTAGGTGCCATATAGAAAGTTCAAATACTACTACAAGCATTACTTATTAAAATAACAGAAGAATGGAATGGTAAAAGTTAACTATAGAATTATAGTTGTATTTTCCTCATTTTGGCACCCTTGGCATATGGCGTCCGGGGACAATCCCCCCTCAGCCCTCCCCAAGTTACACCACTGGGGGAGCACAGTGAACGCCTCCGAATCTAGTTAAATTGGTAGTCCCAGTGGAGAAGTAAGGACTATAACACTTTAATGGCGCTGTCACCAAACCGAGATCGCTGTGACAAGTTATCACCATATAATTTTCTCAAAATATTGAACCATTCTTTAGAAGAGGGAAAAAGAGTTTACTGTGAAAATTTATTTCAAACTAAATGCAAGAAATTACAGCTATTAGATTTTGTACGCACTTGTTAGTGGTTGTTATTTAGTCTACATAGCAATCGTCAAGACAGGATATAGTGAACTCATCAACGATGGATACTGACATGGAGAAAAAGGTCCGCCACATTGCCTATATTCGAGGAAAACATGTTTGATTTCTCTTCTGCAGCAATACCATTACAAAATCAAGATAGTGGCTGGTGTGCATACATTATAGCAAAGCTCTGATGTTTTGATTTCTCGCAATATTATCCAGTCGCAAAGACCAGACTACGGTGCATTTTGGGACATAACGACTTTGCACACAATCGCTGCAGTCGAACTTTGAGAATTTTTAGTTCATTACAGATTAAAAATTCAATGATAAGAGCCAGTATGTAGGACATTGTTTTTATTTTTAAAATTTTATTTGATGATATACATTACCCACCCCATTCTTCTGTTAAAGGACTATCAAGTTCCGTATGTGCAGATAACTGTAATGTCCTACACCTTGTAAGTGGTCAACGATCCAGCCTTGCTACGGTAGCACTTATTGTACTTCGGTTTAACTTTGGGAGGAAAAGGGGCTACAGGTCAATTGTAAATTTAAAAATCTTACGCATTTCTAAAAATCGTGTAAGAAAATTGGATCTTTTGAAAATAATGTATTGCACTCTTAATATAGATAGACTTATTCGAATTGTTGTCACTATATTGGTCTTTATTTTCGTAATGTTGATAAAGGTACTTGTATTGGTCTTTACTTTTGTAATGATGATAGAGTTACTTTCCTTATACTAGACTTCTAATACTGTTTTGGCTTTAATGTTTCGTTTTATATTACGTAGTTTGAAACCGAAGCTAACAATACACTTTCTAAAATTTATAAGTGACAGATCTAAGAGATTTTAATGTTATGTATTTCCAGGTGTACCAGAGACCGACTCTATTTTGAAACCGTTCCTGACCCGTTTTAAAAACTGGGGTGATTGGCCCTGTCACGGTATGCGAGTTCGTCTCATCTGCGTGTTCGGTGTAGGTGATATTCCCTTTTTATACTCCCGCCCAGAATTGTTTGCCAACAAATTTTACTGGAATTACCAACACTTCGCTCTGGATTGTATGGAAGAACTAATATACAACAGAACAAGAGATGAATTTTTAGGAAAATTAACATTCGATCCAACATTTTATAGAAATCTTGGATTTGTCAAAAATAAAATTTCATAGATTTTTTTTAAAACATTGCTGAGAGGCCCGTGAAGAAAAAGAACAGTGATAAGCAATTCAGACATTTGATAGTGCATTCATTGTGCTGATATTCGAGAGAAAAAAATATGTATGCAATCTAATGCTAAGACGTAAATTGATTGCGCTGGTTGTCTAAAAAAGTCATTTCAAATTTAAGTAATGACATACAAACAGACATTCCGATTAAAACCAGATCTTTACAGACGTGTATTAAATATGAATCCGAAGATAGCCAATCATGTAAGTAGTAGGACGAAGTTATTAATTACGGTGATGTATTAGCTTATCAACTAATCCTATCGTGCCATATGTGGCTTTATGTTTAGTCTCAAAAGATTGTTCCAGTCTAACTGCAGTTATCAGAACTTCGTTCAAGGGAATGAATTCATTCATCTTCCTGTTGTTTTCAAAATAACTAATATATTGCAATTAAATAAAAAAAAATTATTTTTTATTGTTTTCCATTGTTTGATTTATGTTAAAATATTACTTTAATATTCTCATAATTCTAGTACATATTTTACGTTTTTAAATTGTACTTTTCTGTCTGTTATAATGCAATCTGGACAAAGTCGTTTTTGAGATGGCATCAAACGACGGTAGACAAATCAGAATTTCGTGGAAGTCTAAAACGTATTTCGTTTTTATTTCTTCTGTTAGAAATGAAACATTTTAGTTATGAAAATGGGCAATAGATGCTTCTTCTTCAGAATTGTTATATTTTGTTGTAGTCAATAATCCATGTTTCATGTTGATGAATTCTCTGCTGGAGGTCCTCTCTCTCTCTCTCTCTCTCTCTCTCTCTCTCTCTCTCTCTCTCATTCTCTCTCTCTCTCTCTCTCTCTCTATATATATATATATATATATATATATATATATATATATATATATATATATATATATATATATATATATGTGTGTGTGTGTGTGTATGTGTGTGTGTGTCTAGGAAAATAACTTTGTTAAAATATACAAAGCTTATTGGCTTTCATGCTTTTCTTTGTTACTGAGTACGAGCCCTTGTCACGTTTTCCCTAGTTTCTAAATCCCAAGAACTATTTTACATTTTTTATATCTAAAGTAAAAACAATAAGCTTTCATTTACAATGTCATCAAAAGTGGAAACTTTTCTTTCTAATTCAACTGATTAGCAGTTCAATAGTTTTAAGAAAGACGAGTTGCTTGAACTTTCCTGAAATTACGATCTTTCTGAAGCAAAATGTTCCTTAACGAAACGAGAAATTAAATATTTTTTGATCCAATATTTGGTGGGGTAAAGTGTTTTAGCATCAGTCAGCAAGCCTATGACAGACGCTGCTGTTAAAGCAATGAAAATAAAAATGAAATTCAGAATGGAAGTCGTGCTTAAGGGGCTCGAGTTTCAGAGAAAAATGCAGTTGCAAGAAAAGTAATTGCAATTACGATTTGAAAAAGAGAAGAAAGAAACAGGACAGGAGAAAGATAAACAACTACAATTTGAAAGAAAGGAGAGAGAGAGAGAGGAGAAGTTGAAAGATAAACAATTACAATTTGAGAAAGAAGTGAGAGACTGACAGATGCAATTACAAAGAGAGAAGTATGAAAGGGAATTGCAATTTAAAGTTGAATGAATTTGAGCTGTCCAGTAGCAAGCACGATTCCACTTCACATACAGATCCAAATTTTGACATTAAAACAAAATATCAGGCTATTTCCCCCCTTTTTAGTGAAAAGGAAGTAAGCAAAAGATTTTTCGATTTTGAAAAAGTTGTTGAAAATTTGAAATGGCCAAGGGAGTATTAGACTCAATTATTGCTATGTATACTTTTCGGCCAAGCCCGAAATATCTTCCCCCTGCGGGTTCGGGGTTGTAGAATTGGCCCGACGTGCCTCGCTACGTGTCGTAAAAGGCGACTAAGTAGAGGCAACCTGTTTGCCGTGGGTTTCGACCCGTAACGGAGGAGGAAAGGATCCTGGTAGTTGCAACACACTACTTTGGCCTCTACTTCTCTTAAGACGGGTGGTTGAGATGGGCCCGGTCTCGACAAATCGGCTGGTCACGCCGAGCCCTAGGAAGTCTTTATTAACTCTGTCACCTCCTTTTACTTTATTTTACTTTATTCTTGTATCTCGCTTGATACCACCGTTGCCCCTACATTCTATTGCTATATCTTTTCCTTTCCTAAATCTTAGAAGACTTCCTAGAAGGCGGTGGCTTAACGGGTCAATCGGGGGGTAATTTTACTGACCTTCGAAATTGGCGACTTCAGGGTCAACTAAAGGTAATTTTACCAACTGAGTATCGTATTTGTGTATCCCTGGCACTTGTAAAGTGTCCCCTTGTTGGGCTCCTTGGTGGGTGGGGAGCACGGGTGCTGAATTTTTCAAACTGCCATCATGGAGAATTAAAAAAAAAACTCCAAAACGAACCAAACCAGGATCTGACACAGATGATGAACCATGTGGCGTGGATTCATTTCCACGCTTCATGGTAATACAATCAAAAGATGCCACAAAATCACTTACTACACTTTCTCCTTTCGTTATAGAAAAGACAATAACCGGATTGATTGGATCGCCAAAAGGTGTTAAAAAGTTGAAATCCGGTTGTCTACTTGTTAAATGTCAGCGACGAGGTCAAACAGAAAACCTCAAAAAAATAAAAACATTCTTCGATATTCCAGCGTCGTCGTTCGCCCACACAACATTGAATACCTCCAAAGGTGTTATTCGCTGTCGTGACTTGGCTGGAGTCACCGACACAGATATCATTGAAGGAATGAAAAATGAAGGTGTCACTGCAGTCCGCAGAATACGTATCAAACGTAACAACAATCTGCAGGACACCAACACCATTATACTCACCTTCAATAAACCAACAGTACCCAAAGTGGTCAAAGTTGGTTTTTTGCAAGTGAAGGTAGACGTATATATCCCCAACCCACTTCGATGCTACAAGTGTCAAAAGTATGGACACCATGAAATCCGCTGTTCAAGAAACCAAATATGTGGTTGATGCGGAGACAACTCTCACCAGGAATCGGAATGCAAAGCAACTCCACATTGTATCAACTGTGGAAAAGAACACCATGCCAATTCCAAGGATTGTGATACCTGGAAACAAGAGAAGGAAATTCAGAGGATCAAATATACTAACAACATTCCCTACCCAGAGGCTAGAAAGCTAGTACAGTCAAAAACATCTCTTTCTGGCCCATCCTTCTCTACTATAGTGAAAAACAATCCAAAGACATCGAAGGACGCTCAAACTCAAACAGATATACCCGATTTAACATTAAAACATAACACCCCACATTACCAAGCACAAAAAACCACGGCATCTACCCAAACGACCTTTAACAACAATCAGCAAATTAAGTCACCAAAGAAAAGCAAATCCCATGGAAATAGACAACAAAAGGGGTCAGATGACCCCATCAAACTATTCAGTAGGTTTTGGGACATTGAGAACATGGATGCAGAAGATACTGCTCCGTGTTCTCAAGGTAGCTCAAAACCTAACAAAAGAATCATACCCGTACTTCCCCCAGATAAATAACCCTATAGATGTTCCCCTCGAAAAGTCTAACCTAAATCCAAAACCTCCATTCTAAATTTATAATGAAAAACACAATAATACAATGGAACTGTCGAGGACTTAAAGCTAATTACAATGAGATTCTTCTGCTTTTAAATAAATATGATCCAGCTTTGTTATGTCTTCAGGAAACTTTTTTAAAAGATACGGACAATATCACATTCAAAAACTACTCCCTGTTTAACACATACCTACAAAACGTTGACAGGGCCTCAGGAGGGGTGTCTATTGCTGTGAACAATAGAGCCCCACATAGAAACATCCCTTTAAATACAAATCTACAAGCCATTGCTGTAAGTGTCACTCTACATCGGGTGATTACATTTTGTTCTGTCTACATACCACCAAATACTAAATTATCACCAAACGACTTAGACATACTTGTTCAACAACTTCCCACGCCATTTGTTTTACTTGGTGATTTTAATGCCCATAACATTTTATGGGGATCGAAATACATAAGTGACAGAGGGAAAAAAGTTGAAGATTTTGTTGCTAGATACGACTTGTGTCTATTTAATAACAAGTCTCCGACTTATCTGCACCCAGGAACGGGTACATACACTTGCATTGACTTAACAATATGTACTCCTTCACGTCTGTTGGATTTTAATTGGAAGGTCGCTGATGACCTTCATAGCAGTGATCATTTTCCAATATATCTTAAGAACACCAATACCAAAATTGATGACACAATTCCACAGTGGAACATAAAGAAAGCTGACTGGGCCAAATTTGAAACACTTTGTACAATGAGACTTAACAGGAATACCATACTAAATGATAATCCAATTCGACAATTTACATCCATCGTAATCGAGATTGCAGAAGAGTCCATTCCTAAGTCCTCGACAAATTCTCAAAAAAAGCCCAAACCATGGTTCACTAAAGAATGTGAGGAAGCCATTAAACAACGCCGAGAAGCACTGAACAAATTCAATAATCGTCCAACGCCCAAAAATCTAGCTCAATACCGTATTACGCGGGCTAAAACTCGCCGCACGATTAAAGAAAATAAACGAGCATCATGGAAAAAATATGTTTCAACTTTAAACTCTCGTTCCTCTATAAACAAAGTTTGGGACACGATCCGCAAAATAAATGGTAAAGGAAAATACAATTGCTTCCAACACCTGAAGCTAAATAACATCAATTATAAAAGCAATCATGAAATAGCTAACGTACTTGCTGATTGTTTCTCCAAAAATTCCTCATCGTCTAATTATTCCGAAGCTTTCCGAAGACTTAAAATTCAAAAAGAAAAAAATACGGTTGAAATTCACATCAAATAACTTAGAGAGTTATAACCAACCGTTTTCATTGTCGGAACTTATGGAATCCTTGAATAAGGCCAATGATACTTCCGCTGGACCTGACGATATACATTACCAGTTTTTAAAACACCTTCCAGATCCATCCTTGAGAATTCTTCTGGAAATCTTCAATGATTTATGGATTACTGGCAATGTACCAAAAATTTGGAAAGAAGCAATAATAATACCAATCCCCAAACCAGGCAAAGATAGCACAGACCCTACCAACTACAGACCTATATCACTAACTAGCTGTGTATGTAAAACAATGGAACGAATGATCAATTCTCGGCTTGTATGGTATCTGGAAAGCAACAATCTAATTTCCCTTTTCCAAAGTGGCTTTCGTCATGGTCGTAGTACCAACGACCATCTGGTTAGACTTGAAACATTTATTCGTGATACTTTCGTAAAGAGGGAACATTTAGTAGCGGTTTTCTTTGATTTGGAAAAGGCCTATGACACAACATGGAAGTACTGGATACTAAATGACCTACACGATCTGTGTCTAAAAGGCCGACTGCCTTCATTCATATCAAACTTCCTCTCAGACAGGGAATTCAAAGTACGAGTGTGCTCCACCCTCTCTGATATGCACGATCAAGAGACGGGTGTACCCCAGGGCAGTATTTTATCAGTTACGCTTTTCAATATAAAGATTAATAGCATCACCAAGTGTCTGATGCCAGGTGTGGATTGCTCATTATATGTTGATGACTTTTTAATATGTTACCGATCCAAACACATGCATACAATTGAAATACAATTACAACAAAACATAAACAAAATTCAAAATTGGGCCAATACTAATGGCTTCAAATTCTCGAAATCAAAAACTGTCTGTATGCATTTCTGTCAGTTACGAAGACATCATGATGGACCTAATCTCACGCTGGAAGGAACACCTATTCCAGTTGTTGAGGAAACAAAATTTTTAGGCATTATCTTCGATAGAAAACTGACTTTTATTCCACATCTGAAATATTTGAATGCCAAATGTTTGAAATCTCTTAATTTGCTTAAAGTAATAGCGCACACTGACTGGGGTGCTGATAGGAGAGTCATATTCAATTTATACAGAACGTTTATCCGCTCCAAATTAGACTATGGTTGCGTTGTTTATGGTTCAGCAAGGAAATCGTATTTAAAGATGCTTGACCCAATCCATCTTCAGGGAATAAGACTTGCCCTGGGAGCATTTAAAACATCCCCGTGTGAAAGCCTCCTTGTCGAAGCGGATGAGCCACCCTTATCACAACGCAGAGAAATGCTTTCCGCACAATATGCTATCAAATTAAGATCCAGCCCTCTGAACCCAGCTTTTTCGGCAGTTTTTGAACCAAAATATAAATCCTTATATGACAATAAACCAAATGTCATACCTACATTTGGCATTAGAATATCACAATTTCTCGAAAGTACTCAAATTGATTTTTCAAATATTCTGAAAGCCAACATCTCCGAAACACCCCCATGGTTACTTCAGCAACCAAGGGTAATTTTTACGTTACATGATGGAAAAAAATCGGAGACAAACCCTTCCATTTTCCACATCTCTTACCATGAACTCCTCTCACAATTTGAAAAATATACAAAAATATACACCGATGGATCAAAAGATGAGGAAAAGGCTGCTGCAGCCTTCGTAAGTGGAAACCACACAACCAAAGTTTGCTTGCCAAATGGTACATCCATTTTTTCAGCCGAAATTAGAGCAATAGACCTTGCTTTGCAATACATTGCAAGCAAGCGTATTTCAAATAGCATAATATTCTCCGACTCACTATCAGTACTTCAGTCACTACATAACAGAAAACTGGAGAATCCATTATTAGCAAATATTCTCCTTAAGCATACTGAGCTGAGTACCTCCCACAATATAGTATACTGTTGGTTACCCAGCCATGTAGGAATTAAAGGCAATGATAAAGCAGATCGTGCTGCTAAAATGGCTCTATTACTAGAACCAACTGATTTTAAAGCACCCTATACTGATTTTAAACGTTGTATCAAAGACTGTTTACGCCAAAAATGGCAGGCATCATTGAATGATGCCGTGAATAACAAACTTCATGCCATCAAGCCAACCTTAGGAGAATGGACCCCTTCCTACAGATCCGTCCGTAGAGAGGAGGTAGTAATTGCAAGAATTCGACTCGGTCATACTAATTTAACACACTCCTACATATTAAAAGGAGAAGACCCACCAGAGTGCATAGCTTGTAATGAACCATTCACCGTTAAGCACTTTATGCTGGAATGCTTCGATCTTGAACCTACGTGTAATCATTACTACGTTGTGCAAGACATGAGGGAGCTCTTTGATACAGTTAACATTACCAACATTATAGACTTCCTTAAGGAAGCAAACATTTATAGTAAGTTATAGCTTTTGTTTTATCACCTTGTTTAGTTTTGTGTTATATTTATGCAGTCGATAGATTTTAATTGCCAATCATATGTTTTTGTTATCATACATTTGCACTCCCCGTTGATCGGGAAACTTTTAATTATTTACAATGGTTCACATTTTTATCGGTTTACCTTTTGACTCTTTGGTCTCCAATCGCTGGTCGATAGAATTATCTTACCATTTGTGAATGAGGAAGGATATAAACTAATGTTTGGCGCTAAATAGCCACATAGTGCTGATGCGCCGTAAAAATATCAATCAATCAATCAACCCGAAATATCTACGCATCCTTGTCAGTATAACAGAGTTTGGATTATGATTTGGTTAAAGAGTGAATATTAATGGGTTATGCGTCAGTCCCTGATACGATTGTAAAGAAGTTTAAATAAAAATTTAAAATACGTGTATATTTTTGGAGGGTATATAGTACGGCAAAAATTTAGAAACTATAAAAAAGAAGCTGGGCAGACTTATGTTGAATTTGGTATAGAAAAATAACTGCTATTCGAGAGATGCCGCTTAGCCCAAAAAGTTGAGCTGGTTATGAAAATATCAAACAACTTTTTTTACTTGAAGAGTATGCTAACTGCGTCCCTAATGACATCATCTTGAAGAGCATAAGAGTCGCACTGTTAAGTGTTGGCTATAAAAGCTGAAAGTTGTTGCTAAAAGTGTACAATGGCCTCCTCACAACCCACCCCAAACAAATTATTAATAACTATTCTACCGTGGTATAACAGGGGAATAATTCTCCTGCTGATTATAAAAGATATGATCGCTCTCTGCATGCAAACTTGTAAATGTATCATCTAAAAGGAGAATGTAGATGTTATGAATTGCTCGTGTTATTTTTATTATGCATACTAATGAGCGTGTTGAATAATTGTTAATATAACATCATAAGCCTCATATGAGTACATTTCAGAAGTTTCTCTCGTTGCTTTAAATGCATGTTCTTCATTGTCTCGGCACGAATATTTCATATGTTGCTGTACCCTGCGTGGGTCATGCAAAATATCTTTTAGTAGTTTATGCTAAATGATCTATAAAATTCCTCTTGTATGTTTGTTGTTGTTGCTGCTGCTCTTATGGGATTAACGATATGTTGGAGCATATGACTGGCCAGTGCAAAAAGAACCAAGGACAAACCCCACGAAGAACGTCAGATCCACGGGAAGCTCCTTACATATTCATGTTGGCGAAGCGGAGACTCAAATCCAGGCTGACTGGTTTGAAATGTGGGTGATCCGTAAAGGCGAGCGCCTTGGACCACTCGAACACATAGGCATCGTCACAAGCCAGGGGCTACAATCCGCTAAGATCCCTTATCTAATGTGATTGAATGCCAAAATATTTCACCATTTTCATAAATATGCATAAATCAGCTTTATGAAGAACTACGAATCCGATTTAAATTTAAAAATTTCCACACCTTTTTTTTTAAAAAAAGGGTACGCGTAAAAAGACACTAATCCTTGCGATTACTGTCCTAGATAACTATCGAGACCGCTTTGTGAGACCCACTGCAATATTGATTGGTGTGGGGTTACCAGAACAGCATAATGAGATTGGCATAAGCCGAGGAGGACTCGTTCATCTGAAACATTTTTGTCACTCATGCATATTATCATCAAAGATGGACAGAATTGTTTCCGACTAAGATCCACAACTGCCAATCGCAAGAGTGGAACTGAAATTATCGTTAGCGGGCTTTTCTAAATGAGTAGTTTTGAAAAAGTAATTTTTATGCTAGATAGCAATCTAATGAATGCTAAACGTGGGTACAACATTGATGAGAAGATATGTGTTCACTATAATTGTAAGGAACGCCAATATGGAAAGATCCATTGTACTTGAAAAGGCAGGCGATGATTGTCATTTTAAAATAGAATCGGTTTCTCATTGGTAGAGTAGGAGAGTAGATCTTCGCCAACTAATAGGATCCATTTTTTTTTATTCATATTTAGCAGTGGTCTAATCGGTTTGCGTGTTAACTACTGATAGAGACTGCTATGACTCTATGGTATGAAACTAAGCAATAGAATGGAACGAAACAAGCTAGCTTAGTAAAGTATTCAACAATTTATTTCTCTAAGTTACAATGTGAAAATTGCAGAGGAACTTTGAGTATTGTGAATTAAATCCCAAAAATTATGACTGTTCTATCGCTAATCAAAAAAGTTTAGAATATTCCGAGTAAAATCCAATATGAAATGTGTTTATATACCAACAATCTTGAATGTGCTAATATACCAATACTTTTGATGTATCGCAATGGTTAAAATCCAGAATGACTTTGAATGGATTCACAATGAATTTAAAACAGTGTTTTAGTTCAAAATGTCAATGGACACTTTCGGAGAAAAAATTGAAATACATGATCATCCCAAAATAAATCTGAAATCGACAAAAGATAATTCCACATACTGAACTTAATGCATGAATTAATTTTTGTTTGCCTTATCCTATATATACAAATTTCACCTGACCTAAGGCACAATAAAATGACCAGGATTTTAAATTCGATCATATTGTTAATAAGTTCTTTTGAAGAACATCCTTTGTTAGTAAATAAGGTAAGGCCTTGAACTCAACATGAAGTAAACGTATTTTGTAAAAAAAAATGAAAAAAGTCAGTTAGGCCAAATATGTCACGGATAATAGTCAAGCACAATATAATCTAAATGTACACAACAAGACATTCCAGGTACGAATTTTGGAGTTTGAGATGAGCTGCACGTGAAATTTGAATGTCAAATCTGAGGTTATGCTACCAGTGTTAATTATAACTAAAATGAACATATACTTTTCTGAGACACAGCAGTCTGAAGCAACCTTTTAGGTTTCTATGATGTCGCTTGACACTTTAGGAACGATTCTGGGCTTGCAAATTCACATCGCTGCCATCAACACTGATTAGTTGAACATCTGTTAACTGGCCATAGTACACAATTAATTTCACTATATTTTCTCTACATTTGTTTCTCAGTACTGAACTTTCCACTGTGTAACAATCAATATAAATCATATGTTAATCTAAAATACCTTCAAAGATTACTTTACGGTTTAGTTCTTGTCAAGGGTTGACCTGCATTTTTTTGAAAGGCTGAATTGTAAACAAAACACCAGGCAACGGAACACAGATTTCATTTCCGGATCATTACCATTACCTTATTACTCAATGTGCACTGTCACCGAAATGCACACAGACAACCACACCATAAGCTCACATTTTAAAGAATAAACAATTGCCTCTAAATCCTTACCAAGAATGCCAAAATCTCACTCTAGTATCACCACCAAACTTTGACAGGAAAAAGTGATCTAGAAATAGACTGGGACTACATTCGTGGGTACTGAACTGGATTTTATTAATTGTGTACTGATTCCTGAAAGGGTCAATGTTTTTGTCAAACTTTTTTTTGGCATGCCACTACTATTTCAACTTCATACATAGTCTTTTGAAATTTCCTTGCAAGCAAAACACGTGACAGCTATCAGAAAGTGTGTAGTGCTGGTGTTCTATAGGAATCCAATTGTTCTTAAGAAACCAAAACTAAATTTGCTATATCTTCCTTAATTATAGGAATTTTTCAATGCAGTAAGAACCTAATTGTAATACTTGATAAGACCTGTCTGTAAATATTCTTGAAATTAAAAAATATTGATAAATTAAATTTTAATGAAAATTTAAATAAATATATAAATTTTAAAAACTATTTATTTTACAAAAATTAAATTTTCATACAAGTTATGACATTCAGTTTGACAAATTTAAGGCAGAAAAGTTGATTAATGAATGGTGTTTAAAACAAATGGTAGTTTAGGTCTGTACAACTGATAATATTAATCCCAGGGGTACTGAAGCATGATAGCTCACAATGATTTTGACAGCAAATTGCAACATGCCTATCCAGATGCATATAGTTGTACATACTAAAGAAACAATGACAGGTGCTATGTTCCACATTTATTGTTTTAGGTACTTGGGCAGTTGTTTGTATAACTAATAGCCCACTCAAATTTAAAGTTTTGATGGGACCACTACCATGTTTTATAGCAAATATGCATTCCATTTTAATGCCGATAACTACAAAAGTCAAAAATGCAATATGAAAATACAGTTTCAGGGAAGTTCCACCTTACTGAAAAATGATGTGAATCTCTGTCATGAAGATCTAAGCCATGTCTTTGAGATGCTGTATATCAGTGTACTGTTATGAGCTCATCTTGGTCACTTATAGCAGCAGACTGCACATGTCCTTATGAGACCTTGCTATCACCATTGGACTACTGGAGAGCTTCCAAAATGATACAACTCTAATACTTTGTTCCAGATACCAGGCTAGACCTGAAAAGATATAACATGTTTCACTTAATTCTAAAAAAAAAACAGAAAGATGTAGGCAAATGAAGTTAAAATGTGTTAGAAATGGTGATTTTAAAATAACATTAAGGTTGCAAATAGGGTTAAAAAAAAGGTAAACTTGATAAAGTAACACTCAAAGATGTGAAGCAATGGGCATGTATTAAAGTGACAAATGCATCCTAAAAATAGATGAAGTTTCTACAAGCATATTTAGCCATTTACAGGTTAAATAACTAATCAGGTAGAGTATGTATCATAAAGTTTAAGGCAATGTTGGAGCGGTGAGGTTTGATCATTGGTGCAAACATTGATACATACCAGTATAGTGGAAAGTCAAATGACAATGTACCAAATTAAAATTTATTACTATATGCAATCCTATTCGTGAAGGAAAAACAATTTTAGATATTGCAAGTGAATATAGCAAAATGTGGCCACACAGATCAACTATAGGTACCAATAGATCCTATATCATCAACTAAATGTGAAATTTTCATCCCGAAAACTTGTAAACAAGGATGGATATTTGCATGTGTGGGACATATGCAATGTACTTGGTAACATCACATGTGCAAACATGATTCAAATAATCTGTTTGAACATTTTTAGTCTATTTTTAAGAGTCTTGGCTACCAAGTTATTAAGTTCAATGGAATCAGATATCAGCTGATGCTGCAATACCGCCCTCTGTCAAAGTATTAAATTGAAATGTGTTGCCATACAGAGGCATATTCTTGATGAAAATAACATCTTGGGATATTTTAAGTGCACACAGTCAAAACTGAGCCTTACAGATTCACTATAGGTACTATGTCAGCCTAACAATATCAACTTTTGGTTCCAAACATTACAAAATATATGCATATTTGTTCATGTCAGCTATGTAACCATATTAGGATCAGTTGTAGAAAGTTAAATTCAAATAGTCTGTTTGAATATTACTTATGTAATCTTTAAAGTGTCAGATACCAAATATTATTAGTCATTAATAATGCATAAAGCAAAATGGATCATGAGAATTCTCACAATATCATCTGGGCCACAATGCCACACTACATCAATCCACATCTTAAAGAAACTGAACAATAAAATGGAATGCATTGTGTTCATCTTACATCATTTTGCTGTTTTCTTACATGCAATGGTAAATATACCTGGGTAAAGTATATTTTACCCCCTCTGACCTGTATTTCATTCTCTGACAGCTTAATATGATTTTGTGGAGAACTTAAACAGGTTATAGTATAAAGTCTTCATCTCTGTCCTCTCACTAAATACCATATAACTATGTTTATAAACAATTACTGATAGCTATACAAGCAGATATGTGTTACTCAGGAAGTCACCCCATCATAAACACATAAATTAACTGTTGGACCCCAAATAAATAGTTTCAATGACCTAAAGGTACAAAGCAAAGTAGAATTTTGTCTTCATGTATTTTAAATGAGGGTCTCATTTTGACTAATAAAGATATTTTCTCTGATCAAATTTGACAAATCTCCATTCGAGCTTGTATATGGTGTAGGAGTATATATATATATATATATATATATATATATATATATATATATATATATATATATATATATATATATATATATATATATATATATATGCTGATATATTTTCATATCATTCCAAATAAATATTATATATGTGTATACT
This sequence comes from Potamilus streckersoni, assembly GCA_016746295.1. Classification (NCBI taxonomy): domain Eukaryota; kingdom Metazoa; phylum Mollusca; class Bivalvia; order Unionida; family Unionidae; genus Potamilus; species Potamilus streckersoni. The sequence continues at coordinate 3,120,771 of JAEAOA010001867.1, forward strand.
TAATGGAAAAATTTTATTTTTTATTTGTTTTTTAAATTTCATTTAAATTTTTATTTTAAAATTATTTTTTTTAATTTCATTTTTATATTTCTAAAGTCAATATACATAACCTATTAAAATTTCATGTGTATGTCATTAATAATAAAAATTTTATGCCAGTTTCAAGTTTTTACTGACAGGCCATAGTACACAATTAATTTCACTATATTTTCTCTACATTTGTTTCTCAGTACTGAACTTTCCACTGTGTGACAATCAATACAAATCATATGTTAATCTAACATACCTTCAAAGATGACTTTACGGTTTAGTTCTTGTCAAGGGTTGAGCTGCATTTTTTTGAGAGGCTGAATTGTAAACAAAACACCAGGCAACGGAACACAGATTTCACTTCCGGATCATCACCATGACCTTATTACTCAATGTGCACTGTCGCCGAAATACACACAGACAACCACACCATAAGCTCACATTTTAAAGAATAAACAATTGCCTTTAAATCCTTACCAAGAATGCCAAAATCTGACTAGTATCTCCACCAAACTTTGACAGGAAAAAGTGATCTAAAAATAGACTGGGACTACATTCGTGGGTACTGAACCGGATTTTATTAATTGTGTACTGATTCCAACTGTAAAAAGAAATATACACATCCTAATATAGCAGTTGGCCAATAAATCTGCAAGAAATTTTATCAATGGATGCAATCCTAATGCAACAATGTCCTTTCCAGTGAGAATATTATATTATACAAACGCAGCGAATATGATATAATGTTGAAAGTACCAACGTTTGACATGCATGCCAACGATGAAGAATTTTTTTAGCGTAGATGTTGCGAGAAATCAATTACCCGCGCATTGGTTTATCTCTAACGTCAGAGAAAATATTAAATTGCCTTTTAGTTTTAATGCATCGTATATGTTTGTAAAATATACCACATTATTATTCTTATACGTATATCGGTCATATTGAAATCTAATAAAATTATTGATCATGTTGGAACAAGGAATACGGAAATTCGGCGATGAATACAATGGTGTTAAATATCGCTGTGTGATATCATACATGAAAACATCAACTTATTGACGTTAACCACTGAAGACAACACTCCCAGTGAATATCGCATAGATATTGAAAAGCTCAACGAAGATAATAAAGAAAACGAAAACAGCTGTGACAGTAACGAGAGCGAAAATCAATGGCAAATCAGATAGAACAATGCCGTGGTAATAAAACTCATCAATGGAATTTGCACCAGAAGTTTGTGTTTTTATATAGGAACTCAAATGGGCAATGATTTAATATTGAATTTATGAAACGAGCTGAATAATGTCTAGCTTTCTTCGAGCTTTGGAGAGCAAAAGATGGAGCTTTTTTTAACGATTTTTCATAAATTGAATATTAAATCATTAGCCATTTAAGATTCCTTTTAACAGTTTTATTTTAGTAGAAATTATTTAGATAGAAGAGTGAATATTTTCGTTCATTCTGACAGACATTGCACGTTTCATTTCTTGTGTGTAAAAGGAGTACTAAAGCTGAAATAGTATTAAGGTTTAAAAGTAGATTTTACTTTTCGTAAAATCTATAAGAAAAAGAACAAGCCTCCTTCAGAATAAACGGGTAATGTTACACATGCAAAATATTTTTTAAACACAGAATCTCCAATGCTCGTGATGTCATATTATTTGATGCCGTACCAGTTAGAATACAGTTTTTATTTACATAACCTAACATGTCACTTTCACAACTAAAAATTACATTGTTGCACTATTCATTTGAAAATGATTTTCTGGATGAAACCAATCAGTAAAGAGAACTGCACACTAATTTCATGGACTTATCTGGACCAACTAGAATCACAAAAAGTGATATGTTCACACGTTATAATAATAACACTATAGATAAAGTGTACTGACTATGTGATATATATATATATATAAATATATATATATATATATATATATATATATATATATATATATATATATATATATATTATATATATATATATATATATATATATATATATATATATATATATTTATATATATATTACTTACCCCGCAAAACATAATCAAGACTGGAAGCAATTCCCTGAACAGTTTTTTTTTTCTTACATAATCCAAAACGTTCCGCCTCACCTATTTCTTTGAATAGTAGCATACAAAAAAACTATCGTAAAATATTCTTCAAAAAAGCGTAAGATGGCTTATAATATTCTTTTGACAGTTATTACAGGTTTTCATCATTTATATTTAATCTGATTTAGTAAGTGTGGACTGTTTTTGTTACATTTTCAGCATCTCTAACCTGTTTTAGAACCGTTACAAAGTGTCCAACAGCTCATCGCAGGTATATTCATATCTTGGACGAACCATGCGATTACGGTAATGTATCCATCGGGTATACCGTTTCAGTTACAAATGTTTTCGTGAAGCCTTTTTTTTAAAAAAATCTTCTCTACGAAAGATTTTTGAAAACGTCAACATATCTGTGTCCATCATTGATAAAAATCACAAAGTCAGTAGTTATATCAAACCACTGGCATAAAAGTTTGTGTTGAGTGAAGATTTGTAGAAGGATAATATTCGCATTGACATTGAACTGGTGTACCCGACAAAGAAGTGCAGGATTTCTAAGAAGTGATCAAGAACAAGATCTGAATTATGCTAATGATACAGCCCGCTAGATCTTTGTAGCCTTTCTTAAGTCTTTATGATTTGAATGTACTACATTAGAAACATATTAAGCAATGTGATGCCAAATACAGACAACTATTTTTAAAATAAATAAATCCCAATGAACCAAAATTAATGTAAAGAAATAACCTAATTATAAAATGAGGCAAAATGAAAATACAACGAACTTCAAGTTATTATAATGTACCCTTTTACTTACAATGTCCAATTACAACGTTATCAGTTAATAATACTTCTCATTCGACAAGCTGAAATGAAGACGTGTATCTTAACATTGATGGGCAATATGACTTTTATTTTACACATTTAAGAACCAGATTTGATTTTTTTCTAGATATCATCGTTGCAACCGGGTGGCAAAATAACTACATGACAAAGTAGGAAGTAACCAGACTTATAACCAAGCATTCTTGTATCCAATGTTGGCAAAAGTCACATATTCATGGATTAAGAAAAAAGTGGCGGGAAAATATTCAAGATCAATTTTATATTGCTCTGCCTTGCTATCTCAAGTAAAATAACATTTTACCACTGTGACTGGAGTAAAATTATATTTTGATGAAACTCAAAGATTCATTATTATATTTGTAAAATGTATGTGCAATTGTAAATGGAATAAACATATGAAGGAGGATTCTTGTTGTAGCAAACGATGCCTTTTCAAACCTTTTTTCCATGAGTACTTCCGTGCTAAGCAAGATATTGCATTCAATACTATGTGGACATTTACGGGTATATTTCCCATTTAATTACTTATCCTGAAGTCTTTATCTGTTCTTTTCCTTGTGACCAATAATGTTGCAGCTATCAAATTCACAACAGGGTGACATCGATATCAATTTTTCACGTATTCGTTCACATATACGAATTTCAATAAATCTCTATAATGCATAAAAACAAGCAGAAGAAAGTCTATTCATGAAACCAATCTACAACCAAGTATACGCAATGGCGATTAATTAAACAGATCTTTCGAACTCCTTGTTAAAATAATTTGCAAATGGAGTAGTGTAGATAGTGCATATGCTAAACTGCAACAAAATAGCAACAAAGTGTATTGATGTTTGCAAATCAACTGCCCGGTCTTCGAAAACAAACAGCTTACCAACCAATGTATCTGTCCTAGACCAGTTACAAATAACGTTATATTCATTTTTCAAAACATTATCAATGCGCTAACCCAAACCGGGAAACACCTTGCATATAGCCAGATACTTTTGTATACACAACCCATTACGTTATCAAAAAGGACGTCAAAGTTTACAAACATGATTCGATTTATCCAAACTAAACTACAGGTAGCGCCCCATTTCAAGCAGCTTGTACGCCATACAACCGCATCAACCTGATACAAGTATATTTGGTATAAACTGAGGTCAGTCTATTCTCGAGTACTCCTAGCTGACTAAATTCGTTTATTCACTGTCATCGGCACGAGTTACTTTGTTCCACAATGTGCCTTCTATCTTAATATTTGCAAGATGATTCAGAAAATATTTGTAGCAAGATGAACAATGTCTATTAATGAGTGTGTGATGAATTTTGAGAATCAAGAATAATATTCAAGCTTTAGATTTCCAAAGAATTTCACTGAATGTGTTTGTCAAGAACATTTATGAAAAAGAGCATTTATGTATTATTTTCGAGAATATAAATTATTAAAATCCCCAAAAACTGAAGAACTTTAAAATCAACTGGCAACAAAAGTGAAAACACTCTCTCTAAGCTCTAAATGTGTGATTTAGAAAACACTCAGATTTTGTATTAAACCCAACTAAAACGCAATATTAGACCGCGTGATGAGCCACATGATCACTTAATACAAGTCTTTCATCATGTAGTCCAACACAGTTTTGTCTAAGAATCAATTATTCCCACACTGGAGATAATTTAAAAAAAACCTGTTTACAACATGGCTAACACGTAGACCGAGCATGACCTTGGCAATTACCAAACATTTTATTTAGTGTCTACAAGCTTCTCAACCAAGATGAGCTAAAAGTAACCATAAAGCAACACTATTGCGTTCTAATTCAAGGCAAAACAGAAGCCTACATTTTTCAAAAATAATATCCAATTTAGTGAATAAATTTATCATTAAAGAAACGCAATGAAATAAAAAAGAAAGCAAATTTTTATGTTGATCATTCTAAGAAACATTTAAATGGACATGTGTACGACTAATTGGATTTATGGAGACCTGCGAGTGTTTAAATCGCCATAATGCACAGATTGGCACAAGCTCTGTTAGCGATTTTTGATTCCGGCTACGTTTGTTTAAACTGCACTGGACGGGGGTCAATTCTGATCTGTATGGAAAAAATGTTATTTTTAAAGGTTACCATGAATCATTTGGGTAATCAATGTTGACATACGAACTGCATTGTTTAATTCCAGGTCAGGCGGGAATTATATTTCATCCACATTAGATACGCTGTGAAAGTGGGCGTTGTTTCACACGAAAACTCTCAATTTAAATGTGCTAATAATACAATAGGAAATACGTCTACGATTTTCCAAGAGGAAATCGAACGTAAATGACTACGAGTAATTTAAGTAAATTCACTCGTAAAAATCATCCAAGAGAGACGATTTTCTGGAAAAATTGACGGACGCAAAAGCTTGAAAACACAAGGTATTTTGCATCAATTTTTATATAATTAGTAGATACTACTATGATTATTTGTATGATTTATGTGCTTGTATTTGCATGGATTTATTTGTTTAAATTTGTAGATCAACTTTCTTGATATAGCATAACTGCTGAGTTCGCTATGATATTTTTCTTTATATATACATTGACAGCTTCCTTAAGGTATAGTCTCGACTATTATAGGAAGCTATGTATCTAGAATTTCATGCCTTCTTTTATATAATAAGTTATGTATCTAGAATTGCATGCTTTATTTATATATATATAGGGTTATGTATCTAGAATTTCATGCCTTATTTAGTTGAGATTACAAGAATCTGTGTGAGTTCTCCGATATGAGTTCATGTAGTATATCTACTTGATTATTGTTATAAATACGGTAGTGTAATGAATTTAATTCATTCTTCTGTGTAATGAAACTAGTTTGGAACTAATGTCTCGGTGTTGTATTGAATAGCCATTAGCTGACCATTGATTTTGCGAAACTAGGTTTATGTGGTCAGCCATGGCCAATTAGACTAGATAGCTGTTGTATGTTTGAATTCCGATATAATTACATCTGACCTAACGAGTGGTGAGAGCAATGATTTATCCCCAGTATAATTTTATGGACGATTCTGGGTGCATTTTGTTTATATTTTGCAAGGTGATATAGTTACGGGAAGTCTTACGATTTAAGGCCGAAGTCATGGCCAAAATGCCATTTGTTATCTCTCTGGGTAGTTGAAGATCTTAGTACTGATCGTATTCTGCAATTCATCACAAGGAGTCTAAGAATGTTTCCATTTTTGTTTGTCTACTCGATACTATGCGGAATTTTCAAATAACCGATTTTTTTACATTGCTGAAGTATTTTTCACCGGTCTTTTACAGTTGCATTAACTCTAACCGAGGTAATTTTAATTTCGCTGAGGTGTTTTGTTTTTCTTGGCCCACTTTAAGTAGATCTAGTTGCGTTTCGTTTTCTACATGGTAATACTTCCAGTAAACGTTGACGGATAATGTTTTAAATAAGAACCATCGACCGTTTCGTATTGTACTTAGTTTTTACTTCGGTCTAGTTCCCAACCTTAATTTCGCGTAAAGGCATGATTATTTACAAACGTTTGAAGTTCAGTTAATGGTTCAGAAGTCTTTACTACTATTCACTAGGCGGGTTAATTGATCAACTCCCGCAACCTATGCCATCTAAAATCAGTATCTTATCACACAGAATCCAAGCTATATATCTGTAACCAGTGATGAAGACCATAGACTGTTTAACCAGGTCAATATGTTCAAACGAAAAGTTATAATCAGTAGAACTGTGTAAAATCTTTCTTGAAAAAGCATTTACGAGCACAGTTGATGATATGCACGTGCTACATAATTGTTTTTGAAGTCACGCAAACATGCTGACCACCGAACCGCAAAGAAACTTCAGACATTTCAAAATGGTCAATTAGTATTTTACTTTAAAGCCGTGTAGCATTTACACTCGGCGTGTCTTGAAACGTCATGAACACATATCTGAGTGAATTTATGACTTGTTGGTTAGCAATTTGTCACGAAAACTGTTGAATGTTGGCTATATGGAAATATGTGGTAATTGTGTAGTGGTGACCTGCCTGTAGAGTCCATAATCGCTAGTAAACACGTTTATACCAGCCACCAAGTGGTTAGTAGAGACATTCACAGTGTTAAATCCCTCAACACAACTTAGACATTATCATCAAGATCTTCATCATGCCAAACTGCATCAATGATGTTACCCATTCGGAGTAACATGAATGTGTGTTTGACTCTGAAAATAGCATGGAATATCTCTGTAAAACCATGTATACAACTGAGAAGAAACGCTTAAGAAAAACAATTGAGATCAATGAAGATGTCCTTGACTCTATGCGAATCCAAGATTATAATTATCATTGATGTATCTCATCACTGAGGAGTAACCATGACCAGTTGCGACAGCCATATCAAAGGTTGTGGAATCACGAAAGTAGACATGTTAATTGAACGCAAGATATACTGGTTACAATCTGGTAGGTAATATTCCTTTATGTGAAAAATTTCAGACGGGCCTGAGGACCTCTCTGTATCTGGATAGTCCGATAATTGTTGTGACAATGTCAACGCTTCGAAATCAATTTTCTGACCATCCATGAGATAACGTGCCTTACGGAGCAACGCCATGATGCCAATGCCGATAAATCTGCAACCAGGGCATAATTAGTCTAGGTTTGCAATTGATTTCTTAAAAGGACTCGCTCGGGAGAAAATGCCGAGCCGTATTATGAACTTGTAATTTTTTTTTATTCCTTACGTATAATTATAAAGCACGAATACTACCTTAAATCTCGGACACTTAAATTTACTAACAGAAGTGCGTCAGTGTAAAATGCAGGATCGGATACATTGTTACATTCAGTCCGTGTGTATGCATTATCGGTTCATCTAGTACGTCAGTTTCGTCTAGTAAGCCACTGACATCCTAGCTTATATCCCGGCAGTAAACCGCTTCACATTGCCACATTGGCAATATTTGAATTAGCCAGACGTTGTTCAAAAGCTTTATTTATTATTTTACCAAGAAAATCTGCCATTGTTATTGTCGACGGAAATGTAATCTCCTTCGATTCTAAGTGGGTCGGGTGATATAAGGTGTTCTTTTTACAGATCATTGACATCTCACCTCTGTGGGTTAGAGTATCGGGTTCGGCTAACTTTGGAAAGCCTGCCAGAAGCGTTCCGTGGGTCGGTGGTTCGAGCGTTTGATTTTCCCTGTTCTTCCTCCACTAGATTTGATGGACGCCATGGACAGCCTATCATGTTTTGAAAATTGTCATTCAACTCATAACAAGCAACTATCCTTTCTTTCTAGACGCTGTTCTCTTGTCAATAGCTATTGTAGTCGATATCGAATCACAAACTGCTTGCAATCCCTGCTTTTTTTGACCGATACGTAGCAATATTTTCTATGCTATCAACGACTCTCAAAGTAACTAGTATAGCAATTTGTTCAGCGTGCAAAGCTAAATTCGCAAGACCCTTTGGCAATCCAGTGAATATTTTACGAACAAATCAACGAGACCTGTTCTGTGAGATACCTCTAAAACGGCTATACATGGAACTTACGTACTGAAGCACGTTTACCCAAACATGGCCACGGTTGTCAAAAGTGGGCCCATACAAATAATATATCCCAACCGTTGTTGTGTGTTGTTTTTTTCTTCAAAACTATTAGGTGCCCATTCGTGTTGGTCATATCAATATACATCGTAATCAGGAATTGTAAAGCGATTTAACCCTCCACCCCTCCACTTGTGGAACGATTATTTCAACATCAGTACGCGTAAGGATTGTCAATGATGTATCAATCTCGGATTCTGAGAGCTCAGTCTCAGGTCTCAGAGCTATCTAGTGTGTAACACGGCTTCGATGAGTCATAGCAGTGATGAATAATGAAATTACACTCTTGAATGGGTTAAATTTTTCTGATGCTATTTGGCAGAAGAATGTCACCGTTTATTCTAAGATGATTTCACAAACAAATGAATTGGTTTCACTGGGAAAGAACTTGCTTTAGAATCTGTATTCTCCGGGGAATTAGTTGCCGGATATCGTTGTGCTACTGATCCGGCAGAATCCATTGATGCATTTGTAATCTCAGACAGTGTTGATTTCTAGGAGAAACGACATGTTTACATTTAGCGTCGATGGCGAGTGGATCAAAGCCAAGTGGATTCGTCAACGAATTGGAGCAGTTGTGCGAGAAGAATTGCAAGCATTTAAACACATAATTACCAACAGGGTATATTTAAATATTCTGGCACATTAATTGTAAATCATAATCCCATTGCGGAATATCTATAACTTAACGTTACGAAGTGACAAATTTACCTTGGTTCAACGAAACACGCCAGTGCGATGTAATTTTATTGACGGGATTAAACATATTGAGTTTAAGATCAATCGCGACAAAAAGTCGGGAAGACATTTCGCATTTTTGATGTTCTTACTGCTTTATGGTTTGACACCGATCAATTAAATTTCAGGACGCAGTTTCACGTTTTCTTTAAGTGGCTTTACCGTACATGCATCCTTGAACTTGTCTACAATCTTTTTGTTGGCAAGGCTAAACAGCAAATGGTCTTTTTGATAATTACTTGTGTCAAACTCGTTTATAAGTATGTCCGATGCTATATCCATATAGACATCGTCAGGGTGATATGCATAAGATGTGATCACGTTTATTGGTAAAATAGTTTGATATTGTCATAACATAATCTATAGATGCGTAGCTTTGAAATATCCAACACTGAGACAACAACTTCGATTGGCTTAAGCTAATTCAGCTTGGCTTTCAAGCAGTCGGATTAAAATTAGATCTCCAGTCCTGCGTGGAGATCTAATACCAATGAAGCACCATGTTTAGTTGACAGAGGGTTCAATCAAATCGCAACGTTCGAATTTGTAAAGTGTACACGCCATTCGCAATCAATTATTGCCAAGTATAACTTTCCTGACACATACATACATACATACATACATACATACATACATACATACATACATACATACATACATACATACATACATACATACATACATACATACATACATACATACATACATACATACATACATACATACATACATACAATCCTCTGTCTAATATATTGATATAAAAAATGGACTGAAAATTCCAAAGATAAAAAAACATGAACATTTATCTGTGTCCGTAAGAGTTCTACGTATGTCGTGACTGAAATGCCGTGTCAGCATCAAATCTGCGACGATTTTCTTATTCACTATCAGGGAAAATGTCAACACAAATTCACTTTCGTCACTTTACCATCATAATGCTGAACACAGCATTAATCATGAATTTGAAGAAGCCTTTGTCAAACTTTCGTACCGTTTGTGCGTACATCCATATTTATTGTTATGACGAAGCCTAAGCACCCGTTTAATTCGTACACATACCCAATCGTAGATATGATTGCAAAACTGTATGTGTACTACGTATTTGCTCTCAGTTCTTTGATTAGGAACAAGCTTGGTGCAGATTTATGGGAGCAACCAAACTCATCACTGAATTCGCATTGATATGGAGACATACGTGTCTTGGTTACAGTCACTGTTTTTTATTTTAATTGGTAGTCATTGTAAAGACCGTGGTCCTTTTCTATAAAGAACAGATTTAGATGTTATGATCACGTACGCTTATTTGCTTTTGTATATCCACAGTTGAGGAATCACTCAAGTAAAACTTTCTAAGAGATATGGGATGTATCACGGTCCATTCGTTTAGGTCTTATGGGTAAAGATACATGATGTAAGTTTCGGGTGGGGGATGCGAGATCGCATCATGCCATAATCGGATTGTTTACTTTAGCATATATATGACTTGTCATCGAAATCATGACACAGATACCTATTTCAACAAAAGAAATTGGTCAATATCGGTGTATAATTCCAACTCACCCTCGGTATTTGACAAGAATGCATCCAAGTAATTCGCGGGGACGAAATGTAATGAGCTGGATCGAGATTGTATACGCTCATAGCTGTATCACGAAACATTTTGACGATATCATTATGTAATAATACATCGGTGTATACAAACTGGCCAAGACAGTGGCCGAAGTTTTGACGACTAAACGAGGACCAGACATTGATTGTGTGCGCGTTGTCTTTTACGGAAAATTCTTCATGAGCCAGCGATCAATGTAAAGCCTCACGGGCTGGCAATGGAGATTTAGCAAACGTGCAATAGTCGTTCATGCATTAGTACAGATAGATTCGTTTACGTGGCAGCAAGGTTAATATCGTCAGCGGCACCACATTAACGACGGGTAATTTGTAAGACCATCATTACCATTTGCTGCAATAATATTCAGGTTTTATACATTCTGGAATTGAGAAATTGGAATAAATTGATTAACTAAAATTGCTCAAGCCTAAACGTCGTATGTTTCTCCGTACGGGATAACGCTGATAGCTGCATTTGACGCAGCCGCGATTTATTGCATAATCAGATGTCCATCGTACCATGTATATTTTGAAGGAAAACAGGAGTATATACTGTGTTATGGTAAATTCGTAACCGTAGATTGCATGAGCTGTCTGGGTTCTTCGGTATGCGCCAATAAAGTTACTGAGCTTGGGTGTTGGTATCAGTTCCAAAAGGACTATCACAGGTCCAAAAAAAAAATAGCTCTGCTTTGGAAGACTTTCATGTATCATCACTGGTCGTAATCTTGTCCGTGGTCCATGATAGCTATTGTGTAATCCATTTTGCAATAACCTCGAGTGATTAAGAAACATTTCATCCGAGTCCTGGGCGCCGTACAACATTGGTGGCATAGTTGCTCTGTAGCATATCAT
>JAEAOA010001867.1:3137500-3139746 GCA_016746295.1 Potamilus streckersoni
TAGATAGATTAATTGATTAAATTGTTATATTTTCTGTATCTCTGATCATAACTATTTTTATTCCATCCCTTAATATCATATTTTATGTTACTATTTACTCAATCCGACCAATAAGACCGTGGCCTATCATCTCCTGGAAAACAGCAGCAGGGAGGGTGAACCCTACAAATTGTTGCGACAAAATCGATTAAAGCCTCAGAATGCCCAATAGAGCCTTCCTACGAAATCTCATATTTTAACCACAAAAAAAAAAATAAAGACCCCATTTTACAAATGGAGCCTTAGCGATTTTGTCGTAAATATGTTGTCATAACCACCCTCAAATTGCTGCCAATAATTGCTATCATTGTTGTCATAACCCTCCCCCCGATGAAAGGATTTCAGGGTTAATACAAATGATTTAACCGAATATTTGTTAGCTTTTCACAAACAGACTAATCGATAATACTTCACCACGTAGATCAATTAAATTATTTGACTGATCAGTGAGTGTAAAATTAATTCTAGTTAGCAAATCATTTTGACATTGCATATATACTGGATTAGTCGGATTCTCAACAATTAAAAATCCTGGAGGAGCTGTTGATGCAAATGAATAAAGAATGTAACCTTTTCGGGCTTTATTTGATTGCTCGAGATTAATTTGATAGCTTCCTTCGATTACATCACACGTTAAATTAAGCGCGATCACCGATGAAATGTCCACATTGTTTGGTGCAATATGTCTACCGTCGCCGTCGGGAGAATTATTATGAGTGAGGATAATAGGATTCGGCTGGATATCTTTCCATGATTGATAAATTTTATTAAATCCTTCGTCGATGGCAGTTCTGAGTTTTTTCTTTAACTCAGGTACGTTATATCCCGGTAGTTTATAATTTGGATTTTCCTTTATTATTTTCTTATATTCTTTGGCGGAAATTTTTTTGAAATGGGTGAATTTTCATTGGTAAAAACACTAATAATCCTCGAATTAAATGTTTCCATATCATCGATGATTTTATTACCTGCAGCGATTACACTAGTACATTCAGCTTGTGTGAAAAGGCCAGATCTTAACGAGGGTAATGGCAACGAAAAATCATGATTCATTCTATCAAGGATGTGATTTTCAATATCTACGAGTGTTGGGCTTGTTTCATGCGTTTCCAAAATTTCACCTTCCTGTGGGATATAATCATTAAAAAGTGGAATTATCCACGCATCCTCATCATATTGATCCTTATATCGATATCTCTTTGTGAAGTTTATATCCTCGAATTTTTTATAAGTTTTTGATGGATTTTCAGGTCCTATTTCATCAGTGACGTAATCGGATTTTACAGGCCCGGGCGTGGAAATGCTAGCACTTCTAGGTGGATCTTCGGGCCATCCTAATACTGTTCTTATTGAACTGTTATAAATATCTACAACATACCCAGCAGAGAGGGTGAATCCTACAACAATATATTTGCGACAAAATCGATTAAAGCCTCAGAATGCCAATGGAGCCTTCCTACGAAATCTCATATTTTAACCAAAAAAAAATTAAAGGTCCCATTTTACAAATGGAGCCTTAGCGATTTTGTCGCAAATACATTGTCATAACCACACTCAAATTGCTGCCATCTACGTCTACAAATTTTTGCGACAAAATCGATTAAAGCCTCAGAATGCCAATGGAACCTTCCTACGAAATCTCATATTTCAACCAAAAAAAAAATAAAGACCCCATTTTACAATGGAGCCTTAGCGATTTTGTCGTGAATACATTGTCATAACCACACTCAAATTGCTGCCATCTACGGTCGCAAATATGTTGTCATTTCACCCTCTCTGCTGCTGATTAATACAAATTATTTGTTAGCTTTTCACAAACAGACTAATCGATAATACTTCACCACGTAGATCAATTAAATTATTTGACTGATCGGTGAGTGTAAAATTAATTCTAGTTAGTGAATCATTTTGACATTGCATATAGACTGGATTAGTCGGATTTTCAACAATTAAAAATCCGGGGGGTGCTGTTGGTGCAAATGAATAAAGAATGTAACCCTGTCGGGCTTGATTTGATTGTTCCATATTAATTTGATAACTTCCTTCGATTACATCACACGTTAAATTAAGTGCGATCACCGATGAAATATCCACATTGTTCGGTGCGATATGTCTACCGTCGCCGTCGGGAGAATTATTATAAGTGAGGATAATAGGCTTCGGCTGGCTATCTTTCCATGATTGATAAATTTTATTAAATCCTTCGT
>JAEAOA010000187.1:0-137053 GCA_016746295.1 Potamilus streckersoni
AATACGTTTCAAACTCCACGTGGAATCTAGCGCGCATTTCATTTTGTGTCGATACGAAATGGTAAGGTCAGTACGTATAATTGCCCAATTTGGTTTTTGTTGGTGGAAATTGGAGTGTCATGTCACTACTACTACACTTTTATTTTGAGGCATTTATGTAGTTTGTCTCAAAGACACAATGCATGCTGAAACGCTTGTTCAAAGTCAGAAATGGATAGGAAAATATACTACAAATTGACTATGGCATATGGATTTATAATACATTGAGAGAAATTAGCTTGATGTAATATGGATATGACATCATTTCATGGAAGTTGTATTAACCTTGATTTAAATATATGCTGCCAAATAAATGGTAAATGCGTTTTAACCTACTCTTCAATGTTGCATCCCCGTTGTATTTGTTTCCCCAAAAAGTTTATAACTGGTCATAAGAGACCCGAAAAAGAGTCTGTTGAGAAAAGAAACAGCTTTTTATGGGATTATATGATAAACTGAGATTATAACGGAAAAATTCCTAGCTTAACCAGAACTCAAACGGTTCCCAAGGGTAATGCGACATCACTCTTGCTTATGGTACTACATTATGACCCCGTGTTTAATTGATACTTTCTTATGATGTCATGATGACGATAGATTTATGTGCTTCTACTACTACTATAACGATGACAAAAACTGTTATGATAATTTATATCTTTGCCTTTAACATTACCACTGCTACTAACAAAAGCAAAAACAGCAACATACTACTACTACTACTACTACTACTACTACTACTACTAATATTATTATTTTAATGAAGGTAGTAAATTTGCAGTAATAGAACAGCAATATCAATGCTAATAATACTGATATTAATGAATGTATTCTGACGATGATAATAGGATAACAGCTGCAGTAACTTGATACAGTTCTCCGATTTGATGACAAAATACTTATACAGGAAAAATATCCGGACTCTCAGGAAAATAAAACTTATTGGATTAGTTATAGGTTCGAAATCATGAGAAAAAAATGTATTTTTACTAGGATGACTCGGCATTTATTCAAATATACTTAGCAGTGAAGATATAAAAAACATTATTCTGTCACATACTATTCGCTGTGCAAAGCGTTATACACATCTCTGATAAATACTTGTTGAAGTGATTTTGAATTAAGTTTTCAATGCAATGTGTCTCACGTTTGTTAGCACAAAGCCATCGCTGGACATTTTGGATATCAATTTCAGTCGCTTGATTCATCGATAGATGATTATGAAGCTACCATAGAATATACTGAAACACTCAGAATTGTTACACCAAGAATACGAAAATGTTGATCAAATCAAATCGACAAGCTGTCAACATTATCACCTTGGAAAGTAAATCTTAGTTGTGGTACTGATAGTTAATGAACTGTATAAGGCACCATTTGCAATGGGAAAATATCGTGATAGGAAATCCAGTAGCAGTACGGGACTATGAAGGAAGAAGAAAAGAGAGTTCATTCTCCCTGATCACATTGAACAGTTCCTGTTCCCGGAGATATAATCTAATCCATTGTCTGGGCTATATCAGGTTTCCTTTCATAAATGGATATCAGTTTGGCTTAAATCCCGACTGGATAAAACTTGTCAACGAATATAATTCTTTATCCACCGCTCTAAAGTTACACCTAGAATTCTAACTAGACTGCAAAAACAATAGTCCACTTGACCAAGCCATCATTGTTTAGTATTGGAGTGCAAGCGATACACCGATTACCAACCTTATATATAGTAGGAAAATTTATAAAAAAACATGACACTAATTACAAAAGTGGCAAAAAACAAACTAGCAATGGAGCTAACCCATATATACAAGCTGGTAGAATCTGACCTAAACTAACTCGGACTATCAAAGATGAGTGTGTGGGTCGATTCCCACTCGATTAGTTACCAAATGCCCTATTGAGAGTGAATGCATTAATCTCCACCAGCCGTCTTATGTGATGCAGACTGTATCATGATGAGTATGTGTGCTATAATTCTCACTCATCTTATGTCCCATGGGACATAATTGTTCTGAAATCAGAAAACATTTAGACGCAAATCTTATATGCAGACATGCCTGAAGGATGAGGCCATCATTTCTTTTCTCAGGACTAATTAAGTATTACGACATTCGGGTATAAATAAGTCACAAATACCTATCTGAGAAAAGTGACTATTATCAAATATAAGTAAAAAAGTCGTTCCAGTCAGACATTCTATTCACAACATTACACGCAAACCACCAGGCAGCCAGTCCAATCCAGCCATGTCCAAGGTTCCAGCTCCAGATTACAGTTACAGTGCCAGCCCAGGTTCCAGTCCTGCCTGCCATCTAGCAAGCCTGACCGAAATATCTTGACACCATATAATTAGTTTTTGAACATGTAGGGATGGGAAACTAAATTTTTGAAAAGGTAGGATACTACATTGGCTTTAAACATTCGGGTCATCTATGTGCTACGAATATTCTGCCTCTAACTCACTCTCTTTAAATTCAATTTTCTGTCTAAATCACTAATTAGATTCATATTATCCATTATACTAACAATTTATCATACTTATAAATATCTCTACTGAAAGCGACATCTTTGAAAGCGTTCAATCCTCCTGTCACCATTGATTATAAAATTGAAGCTACCGTACGAAAATCAGATTTAAGCATATCTTCTATCCGATTTCTCGTTACGGAGCGACTCACTGGAGATGGAGGAAAAATAAATATTATACTACAATAGACACTGATGGCTCACACAGCAGCAGCATTAGTAATTCCGGATGAAAACACCACACTGAGCTCCAGACTGTTTGATAACTGTTCCATTTATACTGTTGAATTCTGCGCAATCAAAGAAGTCCCGTATTGGATTCAAAACAAAAGTATTGCAAAAGCAGATATCATTGGTAACATTCTCATTGTGTTGTGGTCCCCGGAATCTAGTATATAGATACTGTTAGAAGAAGTCAATCCATCCATTAGAAACCTATAATACAAGGAATGCACTGTGAAATTCATGTGGGTTCCTTCCCACATTAACATTACTGGCAATAAAAGGGCTTTTAAAATAATTAAATTAAAACTTAATGAGCATAATACCATCAATCTGTAGTATAACACAGAGGAAATATACAGTACAAAAAAGAAAAAGTTGACAACATACGGCAAAGAATACGGGATAGCACTTAGAAGGGACGTAAATTATACAATATTAAAATTACATTGACAGAGATTTAAAAGCCTCCATATTAGTAAACCCTAAATAAACTAAAGTAAAAACAAAATTAAAGACTGGGATAACGTTATTACTGGATAGTTTCTGTTGGTTCTTAGCGAGCAATATTAATATGGGCATCAACTGTCCACATGTCATATCCCATAAGTTTTTCAACATGTGATACATAATTGTCAGAAGTTTAAAACGCAAATGGATAAATTCAATGACACACAAAACATCCCTCTAAGCCTCATTAACCTTTCCAGGAAATAATGCTGGCGGAAAATACCAAAACCAAAATGATATTTAGCAATAGCCTTGGCTACATTTTGGAAATATGGAAAAAGGAAGAATTTTAACATCCATACATCCCTACAAAACATGAACTAAATGTAAAGTAAAATAAATGCAAATACCGTCAAATACATTTAGACAATAAAATAACCACAATATAAATCACATGACAAACAAAACAAATACCTAATTAATAGGAAATTTACAAAACTCAATAACATTAGGACCAATCTTTTTTTCGAATCATTAGGGACAATACTAAGTGTGATTGTTGGCCGTTATGGTGGATCAGTATGGAAGTGGACCTAACCCTAAGCCCATTAAAGTAGTCCAGAGGAGGATGTCCCTCAAATTTAAATCAATTATGCTAAAAATTAGTAATACAGAAAAAAAGATAAAACAAAACCAATATAAATGGAAGCAAACAATAGATTAATAAAACTATTCATGCAAGGGCACATATTTACGTAGTATTTACTATCTATCTTCAAAATAGAGGCCACCCTTCTATAAATCTGTACCTGTTTCTCTTACAAAATAAACATAGCATGAAACTTAAGCAAAAAATAGAAGCTCAACATCTATCAATCCTTAGAAATATATCAAGTGGTTAAAAGCCCAAACCATCCGGCCCCGTTACACAAGGTGGCAACGATTGACGTATAAATATTAACAAATAGAACCAAGACAATAAAATAATTAATTTGATTCACAAACCTACTGGTACAAGGCAGTTCAAATTCCAAGGACAACATGCCAGCTACTCAAGACGGCAAATATTAATATATGGAAATAATAATTAACATGTTTAGATTTACAAAGAAGATGTAAAGTGGTCAAACCACAAGACCATCAGAGCCTTACGTACAAGCGGCACAATCAAAACATACACAATGAATCACTGAACAAGACTAATTATGTCAAAAAAGTTTAAAATTGCTACATATCAGGTGGTTTTCAAAACAATGATACCCTCGCGGACAGATCTTGGGAAAACTGTTGCCAAACAAAAAAATATAAATACAGGATCAGCGTTTTTCATAGGTAGTTCAAGATTTCACAGTTCCATTGTTTATAAAAAAAACTATAGTCTTTTCGTTTAGTATACTAACTAAATGATAGTACAGATATAATATTTAAATTTGGCATAAAGATGAAAACTATTCATTTCGACAGGGGAAACTAAAACGAATACACAGGATACTAATACACCCTCCGCGTTGTTGGGAGGGGGCACTCCGACCACCTTTCCCACTTGTGAGACTAACGGACATGCCATTAAGAATTGGAAAGTAGTAGCTCATATTCCCACTTGTCTATTAATTAATAAACCGAAGTTGCTGGCATTAACCAATCGCACAAATCCGTTTGGTCGTAAACGAAGTTAATCCATGCTGAGTCAGTAAGCCAGTTGTACCAATGACCGTCAATCAGAAAGGAATGACAGCAAACCAACCTTTTGGAAGCCGTCGATGTCATGGTAAACATAGAACATTCATTAGAATATGTATGGTCTTAGTGATATATTCTTATCCTTGTTCGTCCGGAAGTGGCTGCACTATGAAGAGCAAAGGGTTTGATCAAAAAAGTCTTTGCTGACGAAGCCGAGAAGATCAAAGCTACATGTACTAAGGAACGAAAACAAGAGGAAATTAAAAATAAACAAGAGGTCTTGAATCACGTGAATGGGAACTTGAGCAAGATCCAGGAGAAATTTACGAAGTTGGATCATCACGACTGGATCCAGGACGAAGATAATATGAAGGTGACGTTCCTATACTCTAACAAGAATTGGTGGAAGAAATGGAGGCAAGGCAGAAAGAATTAGAAGAAGCAAACACAGCGGCCATTTTCAGGGTCATTCATCTCGGTCGAAAAGAAACTTATTTTGTTTATGATTTGTGTATGTGTTTGTCTATGTTTACAATTAAGACTTAAAATCCTTTATCATTTCTCTTCCCGTGTGATCCCATAAAACTGTTTGACCCCATAAACCCATTTTGAGGCTATACAACATTTTGAGACAAAACTTTCGTGAGGCCATAGAGTCCCCCACATTTTAATTTCCATGTCTGAGGCTTCCATGTCGTCCGCATGTTAATTTCTCGTTTGAGGCAAAAGGGTCACATTCGAGGCTCAATTGCAGCACATAACTACTAACATCGTTACTAATATGATTATTGGCAGACACGTTCAAAGAAAACCGGATGTTTTACAACTACATTTGCGTATTTGGAAATCCGAATATCACTGAAAATCAGCTCAGATTTAATATTCCATCAACCTTCGACTGTGTAATGTACATGCATGTTGATAGAAGATATTTAATATTGAAAAAGAGTGGGCGAGCCAACGTTTGGTTTGTTCGTGTTTGAAGAAAGACATCACTTTAACGCTTCCAAAACGGTTCGGCGGCTCCAGCCTCGTGGGGATGGAGAGTGGGAGGCACTCTCCTATTGTGAAGGCTGGAGTAAAGATCAAACACTTCCATTTTGCCCCTACTATTGCGCAAGCAACTTGACTTCAAGGTTCGTAGTAAAAATGCGCGAAGTGCTATCTATAGACTTTAAGATTTTACCATCATTTTTATTATGTGAAGATAAATCAAATACAAATAAAGTGTTAAGTCTCAATTCCCTCAATAGATTTTACCAGCATATTAGTGTGTAGCATAGCGGCAATGTTCAGGTAGTAAATTTAAAGTAGTAAGAAAAAGTAGTGACCTCGGGTAGTTGTCTTACTGCAATAACTAGATTTTTTCAAAGTTACGAATCACACACACATACATATAACTAGTTATAGTATTTATTATATGTTTGGTTGTTAGGAATCTACATATGTGGCGAAAATGAATGTATAAATATGATAAAGTAGACTGACAAGTTGGTCATATAACTTTAACGCGATTATTATATTTCAATGTAAAATGAAAGTAGGCTTATTTTTATATTTAACAGCCGCCAGACTTTAGAGTTTGACGAACTGACATAAAGAAATTTTTAAAGTGAAAGTAATAGATGAAATGATTAAAATATATAATTGGACGTCCTCGTTCAATCGGTCGTTGGTTAATATTCTGTCAGTCTTGTGCTTTAATCAACGACCCAGGGAAACCAGATGTATATAATTAGAACGTTATGAGGCACTCTCATCATCAGAATCAATCCAAATGATCAGCCATGAATGCATGTCTATAACTGGCAAGCGAATTACATTGTATATTTCCGAAACAAGGATTGACCGGAAAGTTACGAATGCATGTAATTATTTATTTATATTTTACATATCGGTAAATCTTATAATCAGTCCAGTTATAGAAATAACCGAGACGGTCTGTATAGATTGGGATATCGGTTGTTGCGGAGATAAATAAATTGTATGATTTTTTTCTACAAATTAGTGCGCTGACATGCATCTGAGGCATATTTTGTCTTGCAGAACGATCCGATATGGTTCCGAATGGTCGCTACGGGCATATTCACCAATCAAGTAACATCATAATGTATTCGGGATATATAGGATCTGTTTTCGGGGAATACATTGACCTAAAAATGTGACGTATTTCTGGAAATCCCGTGTCGTCAAATATACTTGCAGGGAAACGGTGTAACCAAGTAGATATATAACATTCTATCTTGCAACACTCATTTTACTGGAAATGTCGTCGTTTTTGGAAAGATTGATGTCCTCACTATTAATTCCTCGGTAAGTTGACAGTTTGTAAATTATGAACTGTTTTATATATGAATTACAGAAATACAGTTATTGTGCAGACGGCTGAATATCATGTACTAATAGTGCTACTAATCGTATCTAGATTCAAGGGTTTGCCATCCTAAATCCCAACCCTTTTAATTTTTATATCTTCATGCTCCTAAGGATTTATTCTTCCATAATCCTGACAGTGACTAATGAATAGGAATGTAAAATCTGTTAAGTGTACTCCTCAGCTGACTCTGTGTGAAACATTTTGTAGATAAATGTCATTGTAACAGTAATTTTTTAAAATTAAAATGCTGCTTCCACACACATACTCCAGGTCAGAAACTCCAATGGTGATAGCTAAGGTAACTTACCTCCCTCACTTAGTTACCACATGGAAGACATTACTACAAAGTTTCATGAAATCCTGAGAGCAGTATGTGGTGATTTGTTAAGAAGACGGAGGTGATGATGTAGGTTCTCGTAATATTCCAGATTTTTCAAAATAGAAATAATGTAGATAATGTTGATAATGTAGATACTACTACTACTACTACTACTACTTTTACTACTACTACTACTACTACTACTACTACTACTACCACTAGTACTAATACTACTACTACTAACAGTATTTACCGGTTAGCTTATACATATGCCCATGTTAGCCAAACCTGAGAGTAGAATTCACCCTAACAAGGTGAGATATGATTGATCGATAAAAGCAAGTGCTTAGACCACACTACCACCCAGGGCCCTTATAAACCGACAAGCTACAGCAATGCACGAATACATGCAAACATACAGTATTTGATATTTTTCAATTTAACAAAATTACAAAGTGAAAAATTTTTTAAACGATGTTAAAATAAATTCGGTACGGCACAATGACCTAATCAATAAAGCATCCACACCACTCAAGTAAACGTGGTCGTGAAAGTAATTAACAAAGAACAATGGAGTATATACACATATTTATGTACATTATGCCTTGAATAGGTATGAAATTTAAATAATCAGTGATGCGTATTTTTATGCACTAATTCGAGATGATACCACATATGCAATGGTAAGAAAACAGTACATACGGAAAATTTATTTAAGTTTAATTGAGGTTAAAAAGTAAACGCTCATACAAACGAACGAGGCAAAATATAATACATGAATTCATCTACATAAATCAAATGGGATAATAATATAAAATTATTATTTAATATCAGAGTACATCTTAGTGTGTGAAAAAAGAAGAATAACACCATTCATTGAAGCTAGCAACCAAAGCTTAAAACATTATTACAGAAATAGCTAAAAATTATAGTTCGACTTGCTCAGATAGAAAAAATCATATACTACAGTAAATATGGAAATGACTCAATCATAATTAGGCCAGAAATGGTTAGATATATTCCTAATCCGTTTTAATGGATAGAATCGTATCACAGGTGAAATTGGACGCTTGTAATTGATGCTGGTGAACCTAAATTAGCAATAATTGATTCATTTTGTTCTTTGATAGCTGATATTGATGGAACGTCGAACTAGGTCGTGTATTATCTCAAAATATAAATCTATTCTTCCACAAGACCGTTTATAATTAATACACAATTAGGCCATAATTGATGACGCGTTTAACGTTTCATCCTACATATGCTTTCCAAGAAAATTAAAACTCATCTCTGATATATAATTTAGAAATGAACTGTAATAGTTGTTTATATGCGCTGTGTATTTATTATCTCATTTATTACTAGATTTTATTATATTTAAAACACTGAATTTTAATACTTTCCACAGTGAGAATATCCACGGTTAGTTTTATTCATGTACATTTTAAGGTCATAAAATTAATATAGAATTCAATGACACTTGTTTAAATTCTTATCATTTGTATAACATAATGTATTTTTATCATTTTAAATGTTCTAACATGGAACTATGAAATCTAGCCTTTGTAACTAAATAGATAATTAACAATCCCTATTTTCAATAAGTGTTACAACAAATTATGCATTTTTAGGTAATGCTTCTCAGACGAAACTACCTGTATTTCAGGCAGTGAATATTTAAGAAGTTAACATTCATGTTATTGTAATGATATCTTTGTCTACCAGATTTGATATTCTTTTCAGAAATTCACTTCAATTCTGTTTGATCTGATAAACAACAAGTAGTTGCAAGACAAATCAGATAATAGAGTTCTAGTAAAGTTTTATTTTTTTATTCATAGTTAGAGTACAATTCATTCAGTCAAATCAAGTCTATACCTAGAGTACGTGATTATTAGCATGTAAAAATATTCTACGTCAAAAGTTGACCCTCATGCCGGAATCTGTTTTTAGTCTTAACTTACTGTAGATCAGTTTTCTTGAGAAGAAATACTTAGTTGGGGTAAAAATCATCGACATTTAAAGGTGTCTTGTTGTGACTAGTTTGAGTTGAATTTTGTTTGGATGGAATTATGGATTCTTTTCCTGGAAAATACTAGTGCTCATGCACACATTCTTTTACAAGGTAATTTATCGAAACCTATTCAAAATTCCAAACTGTAATATTATTTGTCTGTGATTCAACAAGGAACTGTTAAAACTGAAACGTTTTGAAGGTCACGAGACACGTTATTGCCGTCCATTTTGTTTTCATTTCTACTCGAGCACAGATTCATTTAGGAATTTGATTTTATTTGTAAACCGTAAGTAATTTCTCTCAATTTTACTGTTTTTTCTAGGAAAATAAATTCTTTGCTAAATTTTACAAAGCTTGTTTTCTTCACTCTTCTATTTTGTACAAGTCTAGACATGTAACATAAAAATTGGTCGCTTGTCGTTAAGATATATGAATTTTGGTTAAAATATTTCAGATAATTGTTTTCAAAATTTAATTTCTCCTTGTTTCGATCAGGAAACCTATCTTATTGAAAAAGAATTCCTTAATTTATACTCAGTTTGTGAGGTTACTAGATCTATGGTAAAGAAGGTACTTGAGAATGATGTTGATAAGAAAATTATTAATTATTCCTTGAGCTTACTCATTTATTGGTCAGGATTTTGATAAGGGCAATTTCAATCATTGTTTGGATCAGTCAAGATATACTGATCACAGTGATCATATTTTCATTCTCTTTATTCTAATCAGTGTGACAAACGTGGAACAGGAAAATGAACCTTAGATTTTCTGATTGTTTCAATTGGCCATTATTGCATCTGGGGTCATTGACGTACCGTCTGTTATTTCCGTACAATGAAATTCTTATGAGAAAACGGAGATCTTCCGCGGTACCTGCTGGTGATGAGTGGACAGTGAACTATGAAACTGTAGTTCCAAAATCATACAAACAAAAAATTCTTAGTCTGGCCCATGAAATTCATTTGGCTGGTTTTTTTGAGGATTAATAAGGTCTTGACTCATGATTATCATTTGAATATGATCAGTTATTTCCAGATATTCCTACAAGAAGCAGGAATACTTGTAAAAAAATCAGTATTTTTTGTAGAATGATTTCTTAGAGCCAGGTAAAGGTAAATGGAGATCACCATGTATATTTGCTCCGAAACCAGATAAATCCTTCCGTATAAGCACTGATTATAGGAAGGTGAACAGAAATACTAAAACAAATCCATTTCCATTACGAAAAATTGAAGAATACATTGATAATATTGGAAATGATAATCATGTCACCAAATTGAACCTTCTGAAAGGATTTTGGCAAATGACACCAACGAAAAGGGCTAAGGAAATTTCGGTAGTTGTGACTAAAGATGGCCTTTGGAATGAATGGTTCGTAAAGTATCTTTCATCATTTCACGAATACAATTACCTATGCTCTAGATACCTGTGATGCTTTTATCGATGATGTCATAATTTACAACGGTGTTTGGGAAGAACATCTAGAGACAATTCGGAAATTCTTTCACCGATTCACTGATGCAAGTTTGTCGTGCTTGTGTAACTTTTCTAGAAAATATTGGGGGATATGGACAAGTTGAAGATCTAGATCCAAAGTTTAATGCTATATCTGAATTCCCTGTGCATGTCAGAAAAACGCAACTGATGAGATTTTTGGGTAGGTCTGGATACTATCGGAAATTATGTTTAATTTTTCCATTATTGTTGAACCCCTGAAAATTTATCGAGCAAGGAAAATAAGTTTCTTTGGACTGAACAATATCAGAGGATTTCCATAAGTTTAAAGCCACACTTAAGAGTACACGAGAATTTACAGTTCTAAATTTCAGTCAATTATTTAAACTGTCTTTTGATAAACGTGATGTGGGGATTGGAGCAATATAGATTCAAGAAGATGAAAATTGTCTTGATCTTTTAGTGTGCTATTTTTCTAATAAATTTAATAAGCACCAAAAAATTATTGAACAATCGAGAAGGAATGTTATGCTTTGATATTGGCGTTACAACATTTTGAAGTTTACATTGTTTCAGCTCGTTCTCCGATCATTGTGTTTAGTGATTACAACCCCTTTACTTTCATTTAGAAAATGAAATAAAAAAATCTGAGATTATTAAGGTGGAGTTTGTTGTTACAGGAATATAATAATGACATCAGACACATCAAAGGAAAAGATATTTCATGGCAGATGCACTTTCTCGTATAAAGATATGTTATTTCATGTATACTTTGTATAATTCCTGAAAATTTTATGTAATTGTTTTACCTCATATAATTAATATATGGTAAAAGAAAGCTTTAATATCTAAATCGTTCTTTTTCTTTCATGGGCAGAAGTGTTATGTTTATGTAATTAAGTAAACGTTTGTTAGTTTTACATATTTTTCTTTTCTTTTATTCCATTACATGTTATTGTAATGCTGACTTTCTCTGCTGGATTTTATATTCCTTTAGAAATTCAGTTCAGTTCTGTTTGACCTAAAAAGCCATCAGTAGTTAAAAGATTGTATAAAAAATTCTGAACTTGAATCAGAATTCAGAGTTATAGAGAAGAATTTTTTAAAAAATTTCTTTCATTCTAAGAGCAAGATTCCTTCACTAAAATCAAGAGTACGCAATAATTTGGCTGTTAGCTGTATATTGAACTTATCTTTGTCCAAAATTATGTTTATTTCCCCCGGTCCTAAATTATCGATTTTGTGTATGTAGTAAGCATATTTATTTGAATCTGTGTCTTTAACTTTAGAAATTCCTTCTAAATTGCCGGGTGTACATCTTGTTTAGTGAAAATTTTATATTATAAAGTTAGTAAGATGCTCCTGATTTTAACTGAGATTTTAATTTGTACACATTATTAACCTTCAGGAAGATCAATTTGCTTTAGGTAATGTTTTGTTTGCTACAAAATGTCAATTGTATCCTTAGGTCAAACAAAAGACTATATAGCCTTTCTACTGGAAAAAGTATTTACCCGAGCTATAAGATTTTGATGCAGATTTATATTATGCTGTGTCCAGTAATTTATGTGAGCTAGAGTGTATTTATGCAGTTTATTTAATTCAAGTGAGTCTTTTCTGGAAATACAGACTGATCTTAAAAATACCATTCTTGGAAACAGAGACTTGGATTTATACTGAATTTTTAATTAAGGATATATTTGAGGATTGTATTATAGTAATCGAATGAAAAACTGTTGGTGCATGAACACGGCACTGGTCACTGCAGACACGTTAGCGCCAACAGCGGTGGATTTAATTTGGATTTCTGGAGAATTGTATTCAGAACGTTTTTTTAAATTAGGAATTGTGTCTGTAATTCTGGGATTATTTCAGGATTTCATTTTTGCTTTTCACGTATATTTTAAAAGCATGGATTTACAAAATGCTCATTGCGTGTATGGACTTTAACACTACGTGGGATTTTTAAAGACTTATTTAAAGACAGTGATGATTATATTATTGTGGTATATCAGGTTATCCCTGATTATTAAAATTCATTCTGAAATTCTTCCCTTTTGGAACTGTGATAGAAGAATTAGGACTAATTAGGATTTAATTCACAATACTGTGTCTTAAAGTTTCGCTTTTATTTAAGTACTCAACACAAACAGGTAGTATCGTCTTTATAATACGATATATTGAAATGAATAGAGACAAAATAATACAAATATCTTATAAATTAGAGAAACGATAACATAAAACATGTAAATAATTACAAGAATCTTACTAAGCACAATAAATAAAGACACAATATTTCAATTTTTAAGATTTAGTATTTTTTATACTTTAAACAAATTAGTATGCTGTTACAACTCTTAACCTGCGTCATGTGCAATCAGTTTAAAAGTACAGAAATTGATTATAATTGGAGGCGCTGATATGAAAGTTCCAAGCGTCGAGTACGTCAATAATTGTACCTCTCTGGCTCTAATCCAGAACATGTAGGGATGGGTAACTAAACTTTTGAAAAGGTAGGATACTACATTGGCTTTAAACATTCGGGTCATCTATGTGCTACGAATATTCTGCCTCTAACTCACTCTCTTTAAATTCAATTTTCTGTCTAAATCACTATTTTCACTGATAAAGTAAAGGATAAGTAAAATTAAGAGATAATAGGTCAAAACATGATAAAATACAATACGTCACAAAAATGAATCTTCTCTTACACACTTAAGCTTCTTTTGATTAATTTTGTTTTCTCTTATGTATAATATTTAGTAAACATACACTCCTGCCACAGCACCAGGTTTTATAGCCAGTGGTAATAGTATAAATGCGTCGATTACAAAACAGATGGTCCGCATTTACCAAGAATTATTTGCTATATTTTAATTTTGCCATCAGGAAATAGCACGTT
The DNA here is from genome assembly GCA_016746295.1 of Potamilus streckersoni. NCBI lineage: Eukaryota > Metazoa > Mollusca > Bivalvia > Unionida > Unionidae > Potamilus > Potamilus streckersoni. The sequence continues at coordinate 13,982 of JAEAOA010000187.1, forward strand.
TTACGCAAACTAGTGCGTTAGCCTCTCGTACATTGTTTTTAAGTTATGTGTTTAAACAATATTAAAGTAGAAGTTAATTACAAATTAAATGATAAAAATCTAGTACAATATTTTATTCCCTGATGTCATGTAGTCATTTTCTGCTTCTCCTTAATTGGTCTATATTATAAACTTTAATAAATTAAAAATCATTGATTTCGCTCTCAGTATTTCTATTCCTGATACCTTATAAAGTCACAACAAGCGGAATATATGATACATGTACTCTTGATACGGATTTTGGTATTTAACGTCATCTAAAATGTCCTACAATTTTGCTTATTTTTAAATTTATCTTCCATCCCTTTGGTCAACATTCTTGTTATTTGAATATCAGCGTGCAACTGCCTGAATGCTTCATTTGTTATATTAGTTTTTAATATGCTTGTTTTCTTCTTCTTCGATGGATTTTTTGAATAATTTATGTCATTGCTAACCTCGCGTCTGTTCTTGTTTGTCTGATTTTATATAAAACTCCGTCATGCTGTTTTTGTTACCTTTTAAAATTGTAACCCGCACAAGCGGAGATTGATAGCATTATTTGACGAACGTTATTTTGGGATGGTATATCATATTTGGTGAATAAAAGGAATACACATAACATGGTTAATAGATTACTTAAAATGAATACAAATGTTATAAACCTCTTTCATTCAATAGAGAAAGAGCATTGTACTAATATTTAATTGGCGCAGTGATTCATTGCTCTGATTACAAAAATGCACATTGCTCATATCAAACTGTGAAATGGTCTGTGTCTCTGTGTCCAAAATAGCTATTTTCTCGAAAATGTATATCCATCTAGTTTGAGATATTAATGTTTCGAGCGACTATAATTAGCAAAATGCAATATGTTTACCTAGTTTTCTGAATCTAGGTTAGACATATTGCTTAATATCGTTATTAAATTTAACAATCTTGCATCCATTATTAATCTGTCTAACGTTTTATATATTTTTTATGTTTATGTTTTTATGCTGATTTTGTCAATGTTTCTAAATCTAAAGTAAAACATAATGCGTGCTAATTAAATAATGATTGGTGAAGACTTGGTTCACTCTGCTCGCCGTATTAAGGGCAAAACTTCATGATCTGAAATGTTTATAACATAGGCTGTAACTTTAGGTTTGGAGATATATGTTACTTAACTAACTTATCAATTACAATCCTCATAGATTCTGCGTAAAAAGAAAATAGGTGGTGGTTCTGTCTTCATCACTTCGCTCATGACACGAGAGTCACGATAATATGTGTAGCAAAGATTATAACCTTTTGTATTAATCATTATGTTTTAAAATTTAATGTGATAACCTGGCTTGGAATAAACACAACCATGAAGGTTATTTATATTGCTTGCTTGCTGGAGTTGATTTTCGGTTTTGCTCGTTGTTTGATTATTGGACGCTAAAATGTAACAAGTGAATTTGGTAATAATCGATTTTGCTACATTATTTTAGTTTGTTGGGTAAAGGTGCTGGCTTCTGAATAAAAGATAATGATATTTGTTTATGTACTAGGACTATTAGAGGTATACTAATATGTAAACTGATGCTGATGATTTGTTTGTAAATTGAAAGTTGTTTGGTGTCATGAAGGTTCATATTATAACAAATTTCCCGGACAAAGACCACAGCCAAATCTTTTAGAAAAAAAGCACACACACAGACACATATGGTGGCACAGTCTTGCAAATGTTTCAAAAGATTCTTTAAAGGGCTTTACACTAGTATATTATTTTCGAGTATAGTTTATGGTACCCTTGCAGTTTTAAAACATAAATGTTTAATAATGTGACTTGTTCTAATTCCAAATCATTATTCAGGGATGTCATATCAAATAGTAGTGTTGTTTCTGATTTATTATTTTTATTTTTCTTGTTCTTGTTTCTTCTTCTTGTTCTTGTTCTTCTTCGTTTATTATTATTATTATTATTATTATTATTATTATTATTATTATTATTATTATTATTATTATTATTATTATTATTATTATTATTATTTGACTGCAGATAGGTCCTAACGACATTAATGTTGACAAAGCAATCTAAATGAATGCAACCACACAGGCTTCCGAATTCACAAATATAAGAACCTAATCATTCAGCACACAATATATTTTATGATTCTCTTCTTTGTTCAACAGTATGTTTTCCGCTAATAGAGTTGCAAATTGGTTTTGATTAAATAAATATCTACATCACTTATGTGTCATTCTCCAGATCATTCGAAAACAGAATCGAAGAAGAGATGGAGGATATTAGTACCCTGTTACTATCAGCAAAATACGGCAAGTGGGATAAGGTCTGGCGAATAATCGGTACTCCAGAAAAGCCTAATAAAGCATACTTAATTAATTGTATACCAGAAAATCGTCGATGGGCTGTTTTGCACCAGGCTGTCTACTGGAAAGATCCAAATAATGTACGGAAACTACTCCAGTTTCATGAATGTGATCCTTTCTTGAGGGCGAAAGAGTGTACATCGGAAGTAGGTCCCACGAGTGGTATGGATGCGGAAGAAATAGCTGTTGCATATGGCTATACTGAAGTGAAGAAGGTCCTGTCAGAACACATAGAAAATTTTAAAGAAGTAAACGAAGAAATTGACACTTTCCAACCATGGCATACTGACATTGAACGGAAGGGACGTGGCCTGATAGCTATCACTCTTGCTGCGTACAAGAATACATTTCATCCGAACAAGATTGACCCTGAGAAGTCTGTTTTAGCGGTACTTGAAGATATTTTCAACGATCTGACCACCTCGGATAGTAGATGGAGAGAAATACGCGATAAAATTTGCGATTCTCTCTATGTTGTGAATGACTCAACGTCAAACACACTCAAGAGTTGTTCGTCAATAGGGGACTTTTACAAGAAAATCGTCAATGTCTACACTGTGGAAAAAACATATCTCTATGCACATATGAATACGGCCTTAAGAAGGCAACAAGTGTCTGGTTACAAGCCAAAAGCCAATGATCTGGCGACGGGTCCATATGCAGTTATGTACCAGATACTTCTCCTTTTCTGGGGAAAGCTGAAGCGAGAAAATGCCTTGACTTATCGACAAATGCTTCTGACTAAAAATGATTTGGACAAATATCAGGTAGGGGTCAAATTTACATGGCTAGCCTTCATCTCTTCTTCTGTAGACCCTAAGAAAGCCACCCCGTTTCCGACATGCAATGGTGCACAAGGTGAAAATAAGGTAACCTTTACTATTGACAATACAACGAATTCACTGTATCAACCAAGAAATATTGAAAAATATGCTAAGTTTGAGGAAAATGAAAGAGTGTATCCAGCAGGTGCACAATTTGAGGTAACAAAAAGGTTCCAGATAGAAGAGATTACTCACGTGAGACTCAGACTTCTAAGCAGGTAAATGATGAAATGAAGATACTGCACTTTGATCTCGATGATTATACCTACTCATCTGTATGGTATATTAACCTACCTGTGTAACCAACAGCATTTTAACACTTCCAAATTGATGTTGTTATATATATATATATATATATATATATATATATATATATATATATATATATATATATATATATATATATATATATATATATGTATATATATATACATATACATATATATATATATATATATATATGTATATATATATATATATATATATATATATATATATATATATATATATATATATATATATATATATATATATATATAGATACACACACTTACACACACACATATAATAACATTTTTATCGTCTGCTTAATTGTTTTGCGTAACTGAGTGTAACGCCTATCTGGTTTTTGCATGATTCTAAGAAGCAAAGAATTGTTTTACTTGGACATGCGTTCGAGACATGGGCTTTACCCAAGGAAATTATATTGTGTCTTGGGCCAAGTGAAATTTTGTATATGTGAAGTGGTATACAATTATTCCTGTTTTAATAACATTTGCAGAAATTGTTTGTAGTTGTGAGCAGATATAATGTTAGAGGAATTAGTAAATTAAATTATGCATTGGACTAAAAGACAACTTTAGGATTATACAGATCTTCTTCAAAGACATTAAGAATTACATTATTGTGAAACCATATGACATTCAAAATTATTAGGAATTCATTCTTAACTGTTCTATATCTTTCGACATGTGATGTGACACTTAGGATTATTTATGATTTAATTCAGAACACTGTAGTGCATCTTAAATTTTCACTTTGTGACTCTTGAGACAAAAAGTGTTTGTTTAACTTTACTTATATTATTGGTTTCACTTCCTATATATCTAACATTTGTGATATTCCTTACGGATATAATCCAAAAATATTCGACACTGATGATATGTCTTAGCAATACCATTAGATGATGTAAGAAACACCTAATATTTCTTAATGGTAAAATCCAAAGATATCCAAAATATATATCATGGAATGGAGGATACCCAGAAAGTATATTACTTTATATGATACAAACAGAGGATTTTCCAAAGGTATCAGGGTGGCAAACCCAAGATGGCGGACTCCACTGAAAACAATCAAATTCTAGAATGCATTGCAGCAAATCAAGTGACCTCAAAAAGTCTATTGATGACGTGGGCTTTCCATAGGAAAATACAGTAGACAAATAGACAGTTATTGTCATGAAAGACCAAGTAACCCGATTTTATCCCGTTAAACTTTAGTCTGATCTCTATAATTTAGGAAACAAAGATCGATTAACATGCTGACATTCATCTAAATTCACATATTCTTTATGACATGCAAGCAATTTAGTGCAAATTTGAAGGGTAAGACCGAGTTTTGTCAGTATGTTCAAATAACGCACGATCAGTTTAACATGATAATAGGGTTTTAGTCCATTAGTGTTTGCAAAATGCCTACTTTGTACTTTAAAAGTCGATAGTCATTTATATTGAAAACGTTTTTCAATATAATGTTCTCGTGATTATTTTGCTTCTTTAAAATTAACGCTGCTTAAAGCAGTCAATATACAGTAGTTATATTTTTGAAAATGGGCAGAGTAATATCTATCTATCTATCTATCTATCTATCTATCTATCTATCTATCTATCTATCTATCTATCTATCTATCTATCTATCTATCTATCTATCTATCTATCTATCTATCTATCTACGCATCTGTCTATCTATCTATCTATCTATCTATCTATCTATCTATCTATCTATCTATCTATCTATCTATCTATCTATCTATCTATCTATCTATCTATCTATCTATCTATCTATCTATCTATCTATCTATCTATCTATCTATCTGTCTGTCTTTCTGTCAGTCAGTCATTCAGTCTGTCTATCTATCTATCTATCTATCTATCTATCTATCTATCTATCTATCTATCTATCTATCTATCTATCTACGCATCTGTCTATCTATCTATCTATCTATCTATCTATCTATCTATCTATCTATCTATCTATCTATCTATCTATCTATCTATCTACGCATCTGTCTATCTATCTATCTATCTATCTATCTATCTATCTATCTATCTATCTATCTGTCTGTCTGTCTGTCTGTCTGTCTGTCTGTCTGTCTGTCTGTCTATCTATCTATCTATCTATCTATCTATCTATCTATCTATCTATCTATCTATGCATCTGTCTATCTGTCTGTCTATCTGTCTGTCTGTCTGTCTGTCTGTCTGTCTGTCTATCTATCTATCTATCTATCTATCTATCTATCTATCTATCTATCTATCTATCTATCTATCTATCTATCTATCACAGTAAAACTGTCATTTGTGAAGAGTTCTAGAAACATTATAGATGACGTTTAATCCACCAAACGTACAATAACGGTTTCATCGAAACCAGTGTGGCACATTCACTAAAACAATGAGACTTGGTCTACATAAATAATGTAATAGCATACGTCTTGAAAAAGTTGCGCACGTATTTAAAGCTGACGTCGCCATGGGTGAAAGTGACACTAACACTTTCGCAGCTAAGGAAAAACTTGGTATTACGTTACTAAAAGAATTAACAAATAGACAAAAAGAAAACTATGCCAGCCTTTACAATATTAGCACATAAAAAGTGCTGACGATCATTTCAAGTTCACAGTGAAGTATTCCAAAAAACTATTATCTGCCTTACCCTCCATACGATGTCCCCCTCTCTCTGTCTTTGTCTCTCTCTGTCTGTCTCTCTCTCTTTCTCTCTTTCTCTCTCTCTCTCTCTCTCTCTCTCTCTCTCTCTCACGAATGTCACAACTGGCGGACCAGTGCATAAAATGCAACCTTCGAGGGATATGGCATTAATCGTGTATATATGCGATATTTCTCCTTTGAATAACATATCAAGAAAAGGTGCCAACAAAATGAAACGCTGAGACGAGCGGCGCTTAAAGAGGACGAGACTATAGAAGACAAATAACCTTGTAATTGAATACTGCGGATGCAACCGCTTGAAAACCGAAGAAATGGAGAAAATGAAAGGAAAAAGAAACAGACATATCACTGATAACAAGATAGTATATAACAATTAATTATATACATGGAGTTATGATGGAGTGGAGGTGCGAAAAAGTTTTACAGAAAAAGAAAACACATCCTTACCCCAGAAGGAAATTGGCTCTACTGAGAGATAATTCCTCTTCGCGTAGCCGGTGCGAAAGCATTGCGATTGGCAGGGCAGAAATCGTGACTAAAGTTTTAAATATGTTGGCCCTTAACAGTGCGTTACCAGACAAATTTGGCAGGAAATTGTAGACCCGATCACACCTCCCATAAATGTTCGTACTCGAGATTAAATCGTATTATGTGTTCTTACACATGTAGTAGAAGAGGGTTGCAGGTTGTCAGAAAAAAGTGAATGAAACACAAGGTTCTATATTATTAACTTGTTGGATGAGATTGCAAAATTAAATGTGCATACACCAGCCTACTCTTTCGGACATCGATAGAGTAGAAAGGAAGATAGAGAGTGAAAAGACAGAAATGCCTAGGTCGGTCGTGCAAATATTACAAAGTCAAATTATATGGTACATAATTAATACACAGACAAACGTTGTGTTTGATGCTAGTCACTTTTGTACCTTTGTATTGAACATAAATGATACTAGTGAACCAAACATTTGCTATATATTTACAACATAACATAGATATCTGAACAAAGCCTATAAGCCTACAGAGTGAACGTGCTAAGAAACTGAACAATGAGACATAGCGTATAATATAGAAATTTGTTGAGGCTACAAACAACCGCCAAAAACAGAAATACATCAATTAGAGCTAGCTATATTTCTGGCAGCCACAAAACGGTGGGTGAAGCAAAGAACAAAGATGTACTGCATCAAAGAAACGAAAATATCAATGTTGATAAAAATTAAACTAATGAATTCTGTAGTGCCGGTGCAGTAGAACTCCTCGGTATTTAGGATATATCCAGCATGTGTGGAGGATTGGGAAGAAACTATAAAACGAATCCGCGTACTTCCAGAGCTGTTAGAAGACCTTCATACTCTCCTAGCAGGCAAAAAGGCAGGTAGACACAGATTAGTCCAGGTCGAGTGAATGATATCTCAGCAAATCACTGGCGATGCCTAGGGGTCAAGGTTTTTGCAACTTACGACACCTGAGAACAAAGTTGCAACCACGGCAGAATGGCGATCTTAGAAAAAGTAATTGTAGTGTTACAAAACTGAGACCCTTTTACCCATTATTATGTATTTGTTAAATGCATCTGATCTCCAACGGCCTAATTCCTATATTTGTTTGTCACTGAAACTTTGTATGGCCGCCCCAGTTGAAAGCCTAATTCTGAAAATATGGGACTTAAAATGGTTAGAGTTAAAGTCAAAAAAGCAAAACACTTTTCTGTACCAAATTCTTATCTGGAAACTGGTTGCCCATTGCGGTTCATAAACAGCGGTTTTGGAGTATTATCCCTGAGGGTTAGGTAAGCTTGTAAATGAGCTATTGGACATGCCTCAGGATTTTGTTGGGCAGCAACATGCAATACTTGTGGTTGTTCCGAGCCATGTTTGAAGTGTCGAAAAGTGATTGTAAGGCGCTTGTGAAAAAAAGTGGCTTGACATAATTGTATCAATGCATCATTCTGATGTGAAAAGTAAACTCTTCTATTCTAAGAAAGGCATGACAAGCTAATGTGAACATGGCTGGATACATGGTACGACGCCTGAAATGGTCGGAGATGGTAAGCATCATAGAAACTGCAAGCTTATCCAGTGCAACTTTGTTAATTTGCAAAGGAACAACATGACAGTTGCTTTTGTAAATGGCTTGTGTGAGATTTTGAATAAGGAATGAGGAATAAGGATCTTCGAAACCGTATAGATTGTGCACATATCCAACTACAGAAACAAAACTGGATATCGAAGATGCCACATATATCTTGTTGATTAAGTGCTCTAAGAAAAGGGCCAAATTAATTAATGAAACTGGGTGAGAGACCTCTGTCAAGGTGTCTGATGTTAACTCATTATATCGACTCCATACCCGCTTATATATTGTTTTTTTGTAGCTGGGTGTATGATGTTTTTAAGCATAGGAACTCCCACGTCGGAATTTACAGTCAGGAAGAGATCAAGATTATGCTGGCAATGAATACGAGTTGTATCTAGCATCAAAACATCGCCCAAAATTTGTGGTTTGTGTGTTATAGATAATAATAATAGATAACTTTGTGTTTGCTATCCATTGAAAAGAATTGCAAAAGGTCTCAAATATCTGGCAACTGGAACTAAAACCCACGATTAAGCATTTGTCCCAGTGCCGCCACAAAATATCAAAACAATGATATTGCATGGGACAAATAGGAAGAATGAGGAGAGCATTTGGTGTCGTCAAGTACCCCCTACCCATGTGTTTTATACATGTGATGGCATTTTCAATGCCTTCGTAATGTACTGCTGATTGTTGAGTTGGAATTCCATCGTTAACCGAATCGCCCAGTGTGAAGGTAAGGCAATGAATTAGTTATAAAGACCCAGGAAGTTTGTTTTCGAGTCGACCCAGGAGCGAAATGTGTAAATTGGGAAATGGTTGTGTACGAAAAGGTTCTGCTAAGCGATCCGCTACCAACTATGTCTGTATTTTTTCTTCAGTAACGTAGACATTAGTTTGAGCTGATTTCAGATTATTATATAATTGTGTTTGTTGTTGTTGTTGTTGTTGTTGTTGTTGTTGGGCTTAACGCCATTTTTCAGCACACGATAGGCTATTCATGGCGGCCAGTATTAAAGGTGGAGGAAGAAACCGGGAAATCACCGGAAAGAACCACCGACCCACGAGAAGCTACTGGCAAGCTTTCTCACATATCCATATTCGCTGAATCCTAGACTCGAACTCACGCAGACAGAGGTGAGATGGCAGTGATCTGTAATGGACAGCGCTTTAGACCACTCGGCCACTCGGGGCCCCAAATTGTGTTTGCAATGTCGCCTTAAACCCCACATTAAAACCTTTTTGGAAACCTAAAATCGCGGGGCCAATCTTGCAAGCGGTAAATTCTGACCGGGAGAGGCAAAGGATCAGCACTATTTGTCGACAGGTTTCTTGTTCGGGTTAGTGTTTCAAGGTTGTTTGGGTCGTTGAAAACAAACTCATTGGTTGTTAGGTTGTTGCGATTGCTGGCTGTATTGTGGAAGTACCTTAAAGGGCTGATACATTGGTTTGGGACAGTGAATGAGCGTCCCTCAAAACAATGAAAGCACTTACGTTGAAAATTGCAAGAAAATCCCGCTAAAAGCATCTCTTTTGTGGTAACTTAAACAAAATTCCATTTGGATACTTTGTTTGTACTAGTGAGGGATTCTTTTGTGTCTAGTTGTTATGACCCGACTCTAGCACAGCCTTAATGTAGAGTTCTAGATGCGTGGTACCCCATTTAGCTTCACCCTTTGCAACCAAATGTCTACAGTTTTCATCATAGTATCTCCTATTAGCGCGTCTCCACTCAAAATTAAAGACAGATTCCATGTGTTGGAGAAGAGAGGTGACCAGGGGATATTTTTCACATAGAACACTAGTGAATCTGCTCCAAGAGAGAATACACTGTCCTGTTGTGAGTTGGACGTTCCTAATGTTTGGGACAATGCTAAGTTCAGGATCAGTACTGTGCGTATCTAACTGAAACTTGAAACCCTTCATCCTGCGAGTTATTCAGGAGGGCAGAAAAATCAAGGAATGCCCATAAGTTTGCCTTAACTTTATTAGGGATTACAAAGTATGGTGTGACCGACGAGCTTACAAATTGTGCTTGTGGAAGCTCCTTGGAGATAGAAACGATTTGCACAAACGTTACCTATATCTACATCTGTACATGTAAGTCTCAAGCAGTGGTTTCCACATCGGCATGGGAGATCATGTATACTGCTGGTGTGTTGTCTGTTTCTACTGAGGGTCTAAGTTGAAGCTGAATTTGTGGACTATTTCCGTGGGCGACCTGAGATAGATGTCAGCTGATCAAGTGTGTTATGGATCTCCTGTGTCACTTGAGTGGTGAGTTTGTCGGAGTTATAATATTAAGAAGATGGGGATCCATTCAAGCCCCTTCACTGGATGTTCCATGTTGAGGGGTGGCGATAGTTGTTGTTGAAAATGGTGCTTTTTTCTGTGCCTCTTCACCGTCTCTTGGAGTTTGAACCTTGATGGTCTTGCTCTCTTCACTGCCCTTTGCGTCGAAGTCACGGCTTTTTTTGTACTGGGCATTCTGTAAGGAATGCCACAAACGGTTAATAATTACATAAATTTCAGTGTATTACTGCGTTGCAACCGTTGCAAATGCATAAGGCGTTTTTAATATCATGAAAGTCACTGTTAGCTCTCTAGTACGATGAGGCATGAACTCGGTAATTGTAAAAACGAAAATGAAAAGAAACAAAATTTAACCATTATTAATAGTATGGGTAATTGTTTTAAGGCGCGGAATGCAACATAAAGTCAGTATCAAGAGAACAATTACAGGTCAGTGAGCCTAAACTAGCTGAGCTGCGCATAGCCCATTGACATGGAACAAAGTGGTGGAAGCAGAAAGCATGAATTGTTGTTGTTGTTGTTGAAGGGTTTAACGCCATTTTTCAGCACAATATAGGCTATACATGGCGGCCAGTATTAATGGCGGAGGAAGAACCCTGAAAAACCCAGGGAAGATCCACCAACCCACGAGAAGCTACTGGCAGGCTTTCTCACTTACCCACGTTAGCCGAGTCTGGACTCGAACTCGCACAGACAGAGGTGAAATGGCAGTGATCCGTAACGGTCAGCGCTTTAGACTAATCAAGTGTCAAGTAGTGAGGTGTGGAACCGAAGTACGCCAAGCATGAAACAAATAGCAAATGTAAAACGTACGGAACTAACTGGTAAACACACAGGCCGCTGATACGGAATCAACAGGTAATCGTAAAATCCAGTGGTACGAAACCAACTGGTAAACACCCAGCCAGAGATACAGAATCAACTGTACTCATAAAGCTAATTGTGCGAAACCAACTGGTAAACACATTCCAGTGATACGAATCAACTAGTAAACAAATGCAATCCACTCGTAATTAAAAAAATCAAGTGATAACACACACAATCCAGTGATACGGAATAAACTGGTAATCATAAAAAACCAGTGGTACGAAACCAACTGGTAAACACACAGGCCAGTGATACGGAATCAACTGGTAATCACAACATCAAGTGGTACAGAACCAACTGGTAAACAATATCCAGTAGCATGGAAGAAAGAACATGCAAATTTTATTCGACAGCAGTGCTAAATATTTTTTCCCATTTTTTCAGCATACAAATCTTATTTTTGTAACTTTCAGTTTATTTGATTTGTATATTGTATATTTTGCAATCAGACTAATAACATTTATATCACCAAACCTGCCATTTCCTAAAAGTACTTCGCTTTTAGAAATTGTAATATTTGGTATGAGATTCTAATCGAGGTAATACGAAATATGTTGTCAATGATTGTTTTATTCAGTATTATGTATTTCTTGTTTACAAAAAGTACATGTAGTATCATCGATGAAGTTATTTTTCTTCTTTTCATAAATTAATTTGATAAAATAATTCTGTTAATGAATTGTAACTAAAAGGCTATTTAATCTGTATTATTGGAGCACTTCTTAGCTAAAGTTTTGTTCACAGAAGGCCTGCACACACGAGATAACTGCTATGATCCAAGCCAATGTCATCGCCAACATTAGCAATGGTTATAAAACAACCCACCGAGAAACACAACTGTGCATCTAAGGCATTAACTGTACGGCTAAAATTAATTCGCTAAAACATCAGAACTGCACACAATATCATTAACGAAGCCGTGTAGTACCTTCGACAGTCATGTACAAATGCAATTATCTACTTTACCCCTTCTAGCACGTGGTGTTGATTATTGCATAAATCATTTCATCGGAACTGCTATACAAGGTTGTCATCATAATAACCAGGTTCATATCTATATCCGACTAACTGAATTTTATAGAACTTTCAGCACTTGAACATTTTTAAGCCTCAATATTTAAAGCATCATTGCCTCCGTTATGTGCAATATGACTCTAAATTTCAATTGTAAGTAGACGAAAACTGCAAAATCATTGTTGAAACTAATCTAGAGCTAGCGACTAAGTTGAAAGGTCGCTGGACGGAGCTATATGCGAAAGGCAGGTGTCTATAACCTTTTATACCGATGCACATGGTACAGATTCTTTCAGCGTACACACATATACACGCACGCATACACACATATATAACAATTTACTTCATTGCCATCTAAGTATGTTACTAATTTTATTATATTTTCGACAACTCACACCTTTGGTCCTTGTGGATATATCAAATTTATGTTGACATAAATGTTCATTGAATTCGCAACCCTTTCGATTTCCACATTATTCATTAGTCACATTACTGTTCGAATAACAATATTCTTTATATGTAATAAGTGTTTTCAGGGTGAAGTTAAGAATGGGTTTGGTATGTAATATATTCTTATTTTGTGTGACGGTACACAATCGTTTTCTATGAGTCTCTGGCAAATATTTTTCATACAAAAGGAGCATTTTGATGCCTTTCCATTGATGTTTTTCGTCTTTGTTAACTCATCATGGCTTCTTCCATTGCATAATGTGCTTGATCATACAGCTCATTAATGATAGTTTTTCGTATATGGTCTTACCAAAAGTTTCGTCCAGGTATTAAATTGTTTGTTTTAACTTAATCTATCTTGGTTCCAAAAATATAGAGATCAGTTAGGCAATACGATTTCCATAAGCTGTTAATGAACAGCACCATAATTACGGTTCCAATAATTACAAACGCGATGATTCATATGATTATATATTATATTGCATCCTCATGTTCATCGAACGCATTACTAAAAGTATTACTTCCTGTAAAAGTTAGGTCACTAGATAAATCAAACAGGCAGTGCAAATAATCCAAAGTCATGCTTTAAACTTGTAATATGAGCGATTCTGTGACAATTGTATTGATAACACTGAGCAATATTTGCCTCCGCCACTCTTAAGCATTTCATGTGATGTGCAAATTGACTTTTATATTTCATATTTAGTTTATGTGTATCATATTATATTAGATGAGCAATCATTACCCATTTAGATAAAGTAGTTCTTAGATTGTGTTGTCCTTTGCAGGAATCATTTAGTGACAAGATAAGTCAAGACTAATACGTACATTATAGGTGATATCCTAAATTGATCTTTTGAATTTTGCTAAGAACATAAACAAGTTATGTAAGAAATAAAGATACAGCCAATTGAATCTAAGATCAAGAAGGTAACTGCTGATACAAATATTGTAAGATGATAAGAATAAGAAGCAAGCTTGGTAAGAAGTTTCAGAACATAATCTTATAGTCTCAGAGATTTAAGATAACATAAGACGAAAGTGAATAAATGCTCTGTTATCGCCATGTGTAGACTCAAGTCAATGCTATATATAGTTGGAGCATTAACAGTTGCTGTTATATTTGGCTTGACAGTTGCTAAGTTTGTATCAAAGCCGTGGTCAGAATTAAAATCTTAAAATGTCATAAATTATGAGTGTTGGTAATAGTCCAAAACAAGAAAATCGTAGAAATGTTATGATTATCATACTAATCTATGCATTACTAAAAACAGTGCTTGAAATAGGTTAGATCAATGTAATAAATTATTTGTAATTATATAATGGTTAACCAATAAGTGAATCACAGATTAGTTGATTTCCAAAATTAGATGATAACTATGGGACATAGTGAGGTATCAAAAAACTTGTTAACGAAAAACATGATATGAATATACAGTTTTGTATTGAATTAATTTTAATTTTATTTTAATCAATAAATTAAAACACTTGCAACGAAACACAATAATGGAGTTAATGTTATAAAGTTCCATTTTAAAATGCTAGCTTAATAGTTGTTGTTGTTGTGGGGCTTAACGTCATTTTCAGCACAATATAGGCTGTACATGGCGGCCAGTATTAATGGTGGAGGAAGAAACCGAGAAATATCCACATTCGCCGAATATTAGACTCAAACCCACGCAGACAGAGGTGAAATTGCAGTGATCCGTAACGAACAGCGCTTTAGACCCCTCGGCCACTCGGCCACTCAGGGCCACGCTTGCTTAATAGTAATCTATGGTATGCTGCTTAGAATATTTGCGCACATAAGGCAACCAACTAATAAGTCAAGTTTGTAAAAGATATAAATAAATAACACATTAGCTGTTATTGACATTTTATATCGTAATGGATAATTTATTTCCTTCAATCGACAGCTACAATTATAAGTTGGAACAGTGTAAGTTGTGATTCAACTAGGAACTGTTGACTCTTTATACAAATATTTCATTTGACGTCATCGTCTTCCATCTTGAAACATCGTCGCGATTCCAACTCGAATTCAATTAGAGCATTTTAGTAATAGGACATATTGTTTCAAATTCCAGGATTAAATTTTGGATTAGATTCATACTGTAAGTTCTTTTTCAGACTTTTACCATGTTTTCTATGGACATAAATTATTCTGTTTAAGTATACAAAGCTTCTTTTTATTTTATATTTGTTTCATTACATTTTATTGTAATGATTATTGAAAGGATTAGAAATTCTTTTTTCAGAAATTTGATATATCTTTTCGCTAAATGTTATTTTATCTCAGACGTAAAACGTGTTACATGAGAATTATTTTTAGTTAACTTAGTTCGTCTTAGGCTGGCGGAGTTTGTAAACAGGCAGTTAAAAGGATTATTCAGTATCAGGGCCATACTTTTCTTGCGTGATCACCATGTGTAAACAACGTCTATTTATTATTGGGTTTTAAGCGGGGGTACACTTGCGTATATGATGGATTTCTTGTAGTAAGAGACCAAATGAGCCATCTCGCGAGACTTGAAATGATGAGTTTTGGTTTAAATATGCATTCTTAATATTATTCTGGCTGAGTCGTTTTAACACCTTGATGGAACAAGATGTTTCATTGTATTTGTTACCAGATTGTTTGTTTCTCATCTGATTTTTGCATTTAATAATTTAATCTCCTGGAAATTCTACAAGTTAATTTTCTTATTAAAAAAGGTTTGAAAGATATTCATGGAAATATACTCTTAGGATCACATTTTAGATTATATACACAAACAGTAAGTCCTATTTACAAATTTTACATTGTTTTCTAGTGAAATAAATTATTTTGTTAACATATACAGAGCTTGTTCTGTTACATTTGTACGAGCCTACCCGTAACAATACAAGCAGACATAAATTGGTCTACATACACGGTTTGGACCACACAAGGTTGTGCGGAAATTATTTCGAAGAATACGAGAACAAAATACATAGATTCTAAAATCCTACAGTGTAAGATCAAGCAACACGGATCTGTAACATGAAAGAACGGCAGTGGTACATAAGGACAACTCAGCACAACATTCATTTTCAAAGCATGCGTTAAGCATGTGTTAAGCAGTCTTTGGAAGGATTCAGTATTTACACATAATTACATGAATAAAGTATCAGATTTAGCTAAATCCTAAAGTAAATTAAACAATCTGACGACACATGAATTAGTTCATATATGATTATCCAAATCTGGCCGCATTATAAGAAATAGCCAGTGTATGTCCAAAATCAAGCAGACAGCAAATAAAGCGTAGGAACTGATATGCAATTACCACAGTTGAATCAACAAAGTTGTATTTAAAGTCACTGTACAGAGAATTATACCTTTCTGATATACAAATTTGTTAATTCAACTAAAAAAAGTATACTTCATCAAAAAGACATTACCGTGTGGAATGGGTGGGAATGCAGAGAAAGCGAAAATCTATTATGATTTTAATTTTTGACTATAACTGAAGCACAAATATCAAATTTTCCCGAAAGAGCAATGATGTACAATGTAATGACGAAAAGGCGGGAAAGCATGAACTAGCTAAGTAGTGAATCAATTAAAGAATATTAATTTAAAGGTCAGAAATAAATTCTTATTTCCCTTACATAGTGGAAGAATGCTATTTCTTTTTTCACATACATACCAGGTCTTTTTGTGACAAGTACCTGTTATAAATGTTAAGATGTGTCAATTAGTGTTAAAAAGACAGTTTATGAAGAGTGAGATTGTAACAAGCCAAAATGTGTGATAATAGAGTAAGACAACCAAAGAACACTCTTATTTCCAAGTAATAATCAGGCTATCAGAGAACGACATGCCATTAAAATGGAAGAATCCCTCTTAACTTGGAATCCACTGGCTTTCTCAGAAACTGCGGTGTCTTGTTTAATGTAAGCAACGAAATATTGTAATTGTATTCATTTAGTAACATGATAGGTATATATGTACATACGAAATTATTTTAAATTCTTATCCCGTCATACCAAACTACATGTATCCTCTCTATTTGCATCGCATAGTCTAGTTTAATCTTATTATAAATAGCCACATTTGTCTTTCTGCGTGTCACGGCTGCCAAACTTGAAAATCGCTGGTTTGAAATTCACGGCGGCATCCCATTTATTTGAATACTTTTTCTTTTCTATTTATATGCTAAAACTTCGACTTCCTCATTCCAATTTGTTACGTTTTCCAAATTATTTTTGTTTAAATCTTGAAACTTTTTTGTATCCAATAAAATTGGTAATATCTAGTTTAAACATATTTTAATTCCAAAAATATCAATGTTGGTTCCTGGACTTCGATGCCCATTGCAAAGTAAGCACGTTAACGTTCTCGGCCCGTAGGAAACACAGCCAACCCAAATTGGCCCATGACTCACTCCGCCCACGATGTTGTCGACCTACCAAACCCGGCCTATTACATATTCGGTCTATCCAAATTATGTACTCGGCCCATTACACGACTTATATAATAGCAATGTGAATGAAGTATTGTTTTCTTCAACGGTCAATTCAGTTTTTTAAATCTTAGTACGTTTCTTCAAAGGTTGTGTATTTTGCAATGAAAATAGAGGAAAATAGTCGTAATTCCAGATTAATTGATTTATATATTATATAATCAACATCAACATTTTGAAATTGTCATTTTCCTGCCGCTATGTTAATTGTTAATCGAGTTGAAGGTAGCACGTGTCTCTACGCCGCTACTTGTGATTGTAAAGTAGAGGTGCTACGTGAATCTGATTACAGTGGCAGTTTCTATCCGTATACCGTAACTTTTGTTTCAACACTAAATATATTTCAGCATTCTTAGTTTAAAAAAATGTCCGTTCCTGTTAGGCCTCTAATCAGTTGAGTTAAGCAGGATGTTTTAAAAAAGAAAATCACCGAGGCAAGCAAACATTTCTTTTACGATTGTATTTATTTTGTATAGAAAATTTATTTTCTTTGCCTTTCTTTGCCATTTCTTATTCCTTCTCTAAATACTAAACGTAATTAAATAATTTGTTAATATAAATTAATTATCGGCAGTAAATATTTGTTTTCCTCTTTGACCCACCGAGCATGCAGGCAAAACTGCTAATAGTCAAGACAGGTGACGTAGAAATAAAGAAATTATGATTATTCAAAGGAAAGGAAATTTTTGAAACTACATTACATTTGCTTCTTTAGAAATCTGAACATCACCAGCAAATGGTATGTAGGCGGCTAAAGAAAGACAGCATTTGAATGGTTGCCTCATAGCTTGGCGGCTCTAGGTTCCTGGGATTGGAGAGTTAGAGGATCAACCTACTATTGGGGTTGCTGGATTAAAGATCAAACACACCTCTATTGCTACATAACCTGGACTTTCAGGATCATATTACAGATGTGTATTGTGCAACTCGATAGAACATATTATTCCAGCACTAATAATATTGTGCAAAAGGAATTGTATATGCTTAGGTTGAAAAGTTTCGATTTCTTATACTATAATGTATCAGGATATCAGCTTGTAAGATAGCATCAAGTGGAAACTACTACCCTCATGGTATAAAAAGGAACATGGAAAAGTAAGTAATTCGTGGAGACATTAGGCAGTTGAAGTATTGAATGGATTCGAATTTTGCAACAAATTTCTTATATTTGGTATTACATTCAAAATGCATAAAATAGTGGCTAAGCATCGTGAATCTGCTACCAAGCATGTTTATTTATAAACTAAATTTACTGAACATATTATTTATTAGTTCCATATGTCATTCCTTTAGATCCCTTTCTATACCACATGATTGCAAATATTTTAACTAATCACGTTAATCAATGATCACATTAACATGCATTAGTTTGGGTGGGAGCATGTCAGTTTCATACTAAGGGGCATTTTACTTCTTTCCATGATGCACCTCGACTGCAGTGTGCGTACTAGATTGGTTTAGACTAGACTATTAGTTGTGTATAAATTTAAAATGCTTTGTAGATTGTAATGTAAAATGAAAGTACTCATGTTTTAATTTAACAACTTGCAGCCTTTAACGTTCCAGGCAGTGACATAATAAAAGTTACCGATGAAATGATAAAATATATAACTGGAAAGCTTTCAGACATCGGTTTAGACAGAGTCAATATATTACTTTAACTATCGATCCAGGGAATCCACTTGTATAATTTGAATGTTATCTATAGCTGGCATGCCAAACACCTCGGCTATTTCTGAAATATGGATTGACCGACAAGTTATGAATGCATAAGACTGTTTATTTATTAGTGACTTCTCGGTCAGTTCTATGGTCAATCGAGTGTTAGAAATGGCTGAGATGGTATGAATAGATTAGGATGTCTTTTGTTGCAGTAATATGTCAGGAAACAGAGATATCTGAGGCTGTTCTTAATGGTGGTGAGGCACAGAATCACGAATTGAGTAACATGATTATTGTATGTGGACTAATTCAGTTCCCTATTCAGGGAATCTCGTGACCTCTAATTATGACATATTTCTGGGAATCCCATGTCATTAAATAGACTTAGGGAAAACTGTAACAGTGTAAATGTATTGGAATAGCGAGCGTAGAAGGAACGCAGTCCTTACAGTTAGGTTCCCGGTAAGTTAATTATTTTAAAGTATAAACTATTAAGTGATAAATTGTATAAATATAGTCTTTGCGCAGGCTGAAAACCATGCAATAATTTTAATGCTAATGATGCCTAGATAAAAGGGTATGACATCCCAAATACCCACGCATTACAATATTTTTTTATATTAACAGAACCCTCATACTCAAAACCCTAGTCCTGGCAGTGAAAAAGATTTAATAATGTTAAAACAATTCCGTCAAGTGAACTCCTTTGCCTGTTATATTTTTTTTTAAAATGAACTTTACCCGCACAGGACCGGATCAGTATATTACAGATAATACTATGAAGAAAAAATCAGAGGTAAAATAATTCATATTCATATTCGTGTAGATGTCAGCCAAAATAGTTACAAAATATCTAAATATAGAAAGATATTTGTATAATTAAAAACTTTTTATATATATGTGGCCAAATTCTAAAAATTCGGATATTCAGGTATTCATACTTTCCTCGAATGTTTAATAAAGTAAAGTGTAAAGTCTCCTGCTAATTTCAGAGGAATACATTCAACCATAGTCTATGTTTCAGTTGTCTTGTCCTCTGTTGTCCTGTACTGACGTTTGCTTATTTCTATGTGAAGTGTCATTCGCTATAGGCCTGATTAAAGTTGAATGCGTGCCACATTTGCGTTTTGATTTATTTGCTCTCTATCCATGATGATGATTAGTGCGAATTTGTTGATTAAATTCATTTTTGGTAGAAGACCAATACTCATGTACGGTTATTAGCGACTGGTATACATGAATGTTGTCTGTGCATTCGAGTGACACATGAAATTCTCGTGGAGGTAATCCTTTATTTAGATCGAGAGGTTTAAACAGTGCATTTGTCAGATTTATAGGAAACAGCAAATTGTTTCTTGATGGGCATATTGGCAATATGTCGATATTGAACTGCTTGCTTTGAGGCATTATTGATATATTGCTTATCGTAATCAACAAATTCCACTGTTACTGTTTCAGATATTTCGTTACCAGTCTGTACACTGAACTCGCTGTGCTCCTTCCTTTTCCTTCACCATTAGTATGATTAGTACACACTGAATTCGTTGCTCTCACTGTCATGTGTGGCACTGTATCTTTTTATTTGTGTTGCTAATCTTCATCCACTTTTTATTCTAATTCTTCATTTATACTGTTATGCAATAAAGAATATCCTCCATCATCTAGTGTATTGTTGCTTAGAATTTTCATTGTTTGCTCAAGATTTGTGCTTGTTGATCGCCTTTTTTTCGATAATGGTCGTATCTCATGCTATAAAAAGCGTCCATTTTCCGATATGATGGTACATCCGTGAAGAGGAGAAGGGGTTGGATGATTGAAATGCAAAGTTTCTCAGAAACTTCCTGAGATAACACAAATGTTGTGACTGAATAAGGAGATTTAGTGAACCTAGTATTGCAGGAGTCGGCCACCTACAGGCCGGTTGTCTGCAGGTAAGGCAATATTTACTTTTAGTAGGTTATAAGGCGGACAAATATTCGTTCTTTTGCCTTTGTTCGGTTGCCTCTTGCTTTGGTTAGTTTGATGCCTACTAGCATTGGGCTGGGAACCATATTGATTTAGATCTGACTGAAAAGATATCTTGTCCCGAAACATCCTCCTGTACTAGAGGGGGATTAATTTTCCAAGACACCTGTGTGAGTTAAGAGACAAGTTGAAGTGTCCGTTTCTGAGCTGCTTGCCTTTGAACTTCGTCAATGTTTCCTCCGAAAAGCAACAGTAACTCAATTGAGTCATCCGTAAACCCAGGGTATAGTGAGGCTTCATCAACTTGGAAAATAATTGCATCTCATCGTATAGATTTGAGTTGGCCAAAGAAGCGCATTAACAATGGCATGGTGAGCTGTCCGAATAATGATTCTACCAATACTAGACGTGGTTATTGCCGTATTTCATCGCGGGTCGGAAAATTGCCAATTGGAATAAATCTAACATTGAAGACGTAGCACCTACGTTTCGTGCTTGCTTTGATGTTTCATGGAACACTTTTTCAGCTTTATAAAACAGTGGAATGGAGATATGAGCGGCTGCTAAATTCTTGTCAAGGGACGAATGATCAGTAATGAAGGCATTATAGTGTGTTTTGTACAAGTGAGATGAAAATGTCGCTGGAACCGATTGAGGGTAGGAGCCGGAATGAAGGCGTCTCTTCCTCGTGATCTAAATGCTTTAACTTATATTTTTTAGTAGCAAGAGGGCATTCTAAAACAGCCAACACGCTTTCCCCGACAGCGGCATTAAAACTAAATTCAGTCTTCTCCATGCAAGTCTGGATAAGTCGTACCATGTGTGATCGATGACGCATGTCGCTCCTATGACCTGGATGGACGGACAGATTTATCACTGAATTCTCCATCATAGTAAGGATACGTCGCTGACGTTACTATACAGATGGATCTGTGACAAAGATCCGCCAAAACCCATGTCGGCTTGACCGTTTCAGCGAAAAGGTCTCCATGCTGATACGGATGGACGGCCGGAGACGGTGCGGTTGTATTATGCATTGGATCCAATATTCGCCCTGGCTGACAGGTCCAAAGGCTATGCTCAGGCAATAAGCCAACTTGGGTCCTAATATTGAGGTAACATTCACCCAATGAGCCAGAAAATAGGTGCAGAAGTACGCGAGAGAAATAGAGGTAGTATTTGGCTTGATTTTCATAATTATGTCGTTGTCTCCTGAATCAGGCGACGGATCTGTTCAAGTCGGGTAGTTGTACCCTTTCCATACAATCCTGCTGATGATACTATGGTTGACGGTTGTAGATAACGAACATTAACGTGGTGTAACGTGGTCTTAAATAGAAAAAGACAATAAAGGTGACAAATTCATCCACATTAGGCAGAAGTTGTAAATAAATGTATACAGCCTTAAGAAGGAAATAAATATTTCTTACAATTTGAACACAAAAATGGATTGGATTGTCTGAGATGAACTGTACAATGTTATCAGTTCAGCACAGAAGCTAAAATTCAGCGACAGCTGGCGGTTTCAAGGAAAGGTAATAGGCAAAAAGTATTGCCTTTTGTCTACGATTTTTATCTTTGATTAGTTCAGGGTTTATAATGTGATTCGGGAACGTATATTTAAAGGATAAATTGCTTTGCTGACTTGCATGGAAAGGTTGCACATAAGAGAATTACATATTACGGGAACCTATCATTATATCTAGCCAATCTAGAAATTCGTCATTGATGACAGTCAGGTTGATAACCAGATTTGCTGGATTGTGGATCAAAACACTTGTCCTCTGATATTTTTGGCGTAGCATCGTAACTTGTGATTACAATCTATTTTGTTCTTTCACGGACGATCTATATCAATTAAATAGTTAGTATCCTTTAAGGCCTTGAAATTCTCCAAAATATATTCGGTGTCAAAATAGTCACAGAATGCCATTATTTGTGGCTACCTGCACTTCAATACATCAGCGTTACGGTTGTTCTTGTTGTATTCCCCTAACCTGTGCGCACGTTTAATGTACGCAGAATTCACATCGAGCTTCCTCTAAATTCCTCTAACGGCAAACAAACTTTATCATAACAACAAAATAGTTTCCCCTGAAATTTTCATCATTGCCCAAGAGAATCAATTGTTTCTCCTACTTCTTTGATCATTGCTTTGATCATTAAGTAAAGACGATAAATACAGGTGGGATCCTTGGGCGACCATAGAGTTTGGACATGCCTCAATAGAGGATAAATTAGCATTCATTTTACAAGTAATAAAATCGTGACAAAGAGCCTTGTCTGAAAGTATGTCATCTTGTGAATCCGACAGGCTTTCCTTTTTCAAAAAGGTCCAAACTCTTTGGGTCGTCTAAGGATCCCACCTGTATTTACTGCTTTTGATTAATGATAAAAGCTTGAAATCGGCCATTTCCTTGTCCTTGTCTTTTTGTCAGAAACAGTTTTTTTTACCAGCTAATTGAGTTCAAAACTTGAGAATATGTGTGATATTATAATTGTAAGTCCATATAAAAGCTTAGATATATGTAATCCTTTTTATGGCAACATTACAAAGAAACACTTCAGTCCCTAAACCATATGCATGTTGCTGTTCTAAACGCGATCTTCAGACACATAATTTTTATTCATAGCAAAACAACAAATATCACATTTTTTCCGTCTGTGTAGGATATATATATAATCCAGTCATATTTATATATATATATATATATATATATATATATATATATATATATATATATATATATATATATATACATATATATATATATATACATATATATATATATATATATATATATATATATATATATATATATATATATATATATATATATATATATATATTTGTATATTAAATAAAGTTAGTAGTCTACAAAATTAATTATTAGTGAATTGTAACTAAGCTAATTAAAGTATGTAAATTTATTTATGTGATGGTATAGCGAATTTATACAAAAAAAATTACAACAATAAAATCTTATTTTGTATGGTCTAATTGATTAAAAACCAATTCCTCGTGTCCAATTAAGAACCTCAACCGTATAAATGCTTCTTTATAATGTTTTGTGTTTTAATAGATTTATGGAATATAACTAGCTAGATTATCACTATTAGTTTGTCGGATAATCTAAGACAATATAACATGAACAAAAGTTAAATAAACAATAGCGACACATAGGGACAATTTATTTAAGTTTACTAGAAGAAGGTAAAATGCAACACATTAACCAAAATAATAAATCAATTACTTTGTATTAATCAATACGTCAAATGAAGACTTAGTATTAGGGAAAATTCTAGTGAGCGGAAGCCAGAAAAAGTAACCTTTCCCGAAGGTAACTTCCAAAGATTAATAAATTAATACAGTAATAACTATCAAGTATTTTTGTTGACTTGCTCAAACAGAAAACAGCATAAAAAGCTGGATACAATGATAACTTATCTGGCAATCTGAATAAACAGATGATTTCAAATGGGTAATGATTTAATATTGTGCAGCTTTTGCGAGCCTTGGCGATCATAAACGGACATTGTTCAAAAAGGTTCATAACTTTGATATTAAATCATTACCCATTTAAGATTCTTTTAATGAAATAATTTTTATTTCAGTGAAAATTATTTAGATACAAAGAATTAATAATTTCGTTCATTAGTAATTCTTTTTTGTATCTAAATACAGGTATGTTAATCAACCACCAAGGGTACCCGGATGTATAGTTGAAATTTTATGAGGTACATATCCACCAGTCGTATATTGTATTCGGAATAATTATGATCTCTTATCAAGGAAAGACGTGTCCTAAAACTGAGACAATTTTTTTTGAATGCCATGTCATTGAATAAATATATGGAAAACCAGTATGAACGTGTGCTTATATAGCAGTCTACCTTTTGAAAACTTATTTTATTGGAAATGGCGGGCTTAGTTGGAATTCAGTACTTACAATTGGATTCCGGGTGAGTTGAAAATGTGTTAAATATAAAATTATTATTTAATAAATTACAGAAATATAGCAGTATGTGATGTATGCTTCGTCTCTGATTTCATATATAAATGATGTCCAGAAAATATTTTAAAATATCATATAAATTGTAATTTGGCATGCATTTAAACTATATGGGAGGGGGTGAACACAGTTCAAAGAATGGCCTTCTTTATTAATTCTATCCCAGAAAATCATCGGAGTGGAGATTTGCATTAGGTTGTCTACTGGAAAGATCCAAATATTCTACATAAATTACTCAGATTTCATGCATGTGATATTAGTTTGAAGACAAAAGATTGCACATTGGATATACGTCCTAAAAGTGGTATGACTGCGAGGCAACTAACGGAAGTTTATGGCTGTAAAGAGGTTCGAAAGGTGCTTTCAAACCACATCTGCAATTTTGAAGCAGAACCTGAGGAGAAATATGCCTTTCGAGCTTGGCATGCAGACACTGAATTAAAGGGACTTGGACTGATACCCTTGCACAGCGTACAAGAACACATTTGATCCCAAATACATGAGAAGTCTACTGCATGTGTACTTGAAGATATTTTCAATGATCTGAACACTTCACTTGAGAGATGAAAAGAAGTGCGCGATAAAATATGTGACTCTCTCTTCGTGGTTATTGGAGAATCGGCTTCAAAAATTAAAGTATGTGCGTCCAGAGAGATATTTTATGAAACAATTATAAACCTTAACACTGAGGAATCGACGTTTCTCTCAATATATGTAAACAAAGCTCTTCGAAGGCAAAATGGGTCTGACTACAAGCCATCAGCCAATGATCTGGCGATGGGTCCATATGTTGTTATGTACCAGATTCTGCTCCTTTTCTGGAGAGAGCGGAAGCGGGAAAATGCCACTATCTATAGAAGAATGTTACTGACCAAACATGATGCGGGAAAATGCCATATAGGGTCAGCTTTACATGGCTATCCTTCGTTTCATCTTTTCATAAACTTAACACACCTTTCCCGACAAGCAGTGGGGGAAATTGTGGATCTATGGTAATCTTTACAATTAATAACACAACTAGTTCAACACACCAACCAACAAATATTGAACGATATACAAAGTATATCACACAAGAATGTGTGTATCCCGCCGGTGCAAAATTTGTGGTAATAGGCAAGCAGCGGAAACATGGAGAGATGTGAGTGGATATAAAACTTCTTAGCACTTAGTTGAGTATATTGCAATATGGTTACGATATTTATATCAATCTGCCAATCATAACATGCGTTTTATGCATGTAACAGGATAAACAATGTTTTTTTTATAATGTGGTTTAAAATTTAAATCTGACGCCATACTCGTGTGCATATATTCCATTAATTGGTTTAAACAATGACACCGAGACACTTCTGACTACCATTCTAGCTGAAAATAAAGCCAAAGTAGTGTGTTGCCTCAAAGCAAAAGTCTCGCATGTACTCTACCAGAAAGTTTCTCCACTCCAAAGAGATTGGACTCTACCTACGTCAAATAGGTTTCCTTTATTCATTCGCCTCTTAGTTCATGCAACGAGGAGGAATAGAGCCCTTTCTTCAACTTTGAATCCTCAGGACAAATATCCAACCGGAAGACAATTGTGATAACGTCAACAAGTACATGTTAAGCAAGCAATGAATGTGTGTATATTTTCAGTAGTTAAATAAATGCTAAGTTATACGACTGTTGACAGTTCTAAAAATTACATTTATCTGTCAGTCCTAGTAGATAGCAAGGATTTGTGCCGTACCATATCATTAAAATGGACTTAGTGCATGTTTACACTGGGTGCATGTTATCTAAATGAAAGATTAACGTGTTATACTGCATCAATGACAGATATGATTTTAATTTACAAGAAGCAGCAGTACTTATTCTTGTGAACTAGTTTTCAGACCAAACGTGATAACAACATAGAACAACATTTTAGAATCGTGCTACGTTAAAAGAAAGGAATCGACTGTTAGTTAAGAATACACGGTATCGTCTTCATGGGTGATCATCCAAATGCTTAACCTAAAACATTATTCTCATAGTTTACTGTCTTGTAATCATATTGTGCATGAGAGATAACTGTGCATGATTAACAAATATTCAAAATATTGCAATTTGAAACAATATTGTAATGTACAATATTCCTTTCCTTCGCAAAAATTCGAATGATCAAAAGACATTTGGAACATAACTATTCTTTTCATTTAAAAATGTATTTTTAATGCGATTGGCTCTTTGTTTGAATGGCATGAGCGTATATTAAACATGTATGCTGACGTGATAAGAAACGAAATTAGAATTGTACCGTCCATGCTGACATGCAAATACACAAATGATTTGTTTGTTTGGTTTGTCGCTCTAGAGAAACACGTGACACCATGGTTGTGACAGCAAACATAGCACAACGACCTAATTATGGCTGAAATATACAGTGTGTAAACCTATTTATCCACTTTCGGAAAACCTTTTTTGTGTGTTCTTTTTATGAAGGCGGTTAAAGCTTGCATGAATAATTAGTATAAGTTTATTTTATCGGCACGAAAATATCACATTGATAAGCGATCTTCTAAACTTCTTTGAGACTGTTGAGTAATATTTTGGTCATCGTAAGAAGGGAAAAATTAACACATACATACATACATACATACATACATACATACATACATACATACATACATACATACATACATACATACATACATACATGCATGCATGCATGCATACATACATACATACATACACATACACATACATACATACATACATACATACATACATACATACATACATACATACATACATACATACATACATACATACATACATACATACATACATACATTGTATTATTTATCAATACCATGTCTGAATATGAAAATGCACCAAACTATTATTGAACAGCTAGCAGGTTAGCAGTTGGCAGTGAGTTCTGTCAGTATGACATTCAATATATGCTCTGTCAATTTAGAAAAGGGGAAAAAAAAAAACAAAAAAAACCCCAAAAACAAACCAGATTAAAGTTCCAACGGGTTTTGTTCTAAAAGACTTCATTCGCCAAATAAACCGGCGTTCTTATATTTGTCTGTATAAACAGCACGTGTTTTCTGAATCGTTTATCAACGTCATATATAGTCATAAAGTTGTAATTTAATTGCAGCTTTGTGGATGAGTTTGTCTTGGTGGTGTGTCAATAACGTTGCATATTTATTAAAACAAATTTAGCTATAAAATCATATTTTAATTTATTAAAATGTAATGTCTCTACACTCAAAACAATTAACACACTACTGAATTGATTATGTTTATAAAAGTGTACATACTGCATTCTTAGAATCCTGTCTATTAACATTCAAAGTAGAAATTATACTTTGTTACTTATTTTCTTATTTTTCTTGGAAATGTGTATATCTGTTTATTAAATGACGAGTTACAGTCACAGGCCGAGTAGGAACCTATGCCGTCTAAACATATGCACGGAAGGTAAATATTTATTGTTGGTTGATTAGAATGACTATACTCATAGACTAAATTAAAACTAAAGTTTCAAATCACATGCTTGAAAGTTCAGGTTTTGGGAGCTGTGATCTTGGTGTCAGGTATTAATTATTAATTACCTTTGTTTATTGATTTGTTGCACTTGGACTGGAGTAAAAATGTCCTCGCATAGTTACAGATAATGCAAATATTGTGAAGACAATCTGGGTTTATTTCTTTATTGCTTATTTTTACTTTGTACTCTCTATTGTTGATTAGATATAGTTCATTCTTTTCCACTGTATTTATAAAATTTATTTGTATTTATAAACAATGCATGGCGTTTCGCCTCGAATAAAAGCTTTAGTATGTTGTTACAAAGTTAGTAACATGCAATTATATACTAGTGAGAAATTGAATAAAAATGTGTGCGATACATATTGATAGTCTGTCATTTTCTAAAGGCTAAAGTTAACAAATTAGTAAACAAAAATACATATATATTTATCATCCATCTATCCATCCATCCATATATTCATTCATGAACAATGTTATACAATATTAGCAATATTTCACATTCATTATTACATATCTATCACAAAAGAAACTAAACAGAAATAACCAAACATAAATAATCAATTAGAAGAATAATAGAAACAGCTCCTGTCATCTTTGCAAAAGCATCATAAATTTTCTCACTTCCTCAACAGAGAAGAACTAGAACAATTCTTATTGGTGCTCTTCATTGAAATTTCTTTATAATATCAATATAGCCATTGCTGGTAGCTTCATGAATGAGTGATAGTTACTAACGAACGCTACAAATTGAGAGAGAGAGAGAGAGAGAGAGAGAGAGAGAGAGAGAGAGAGAGAGAGAGAGAGAGAGAGAGAGAGAGAGAGAGAGAGAGAGAGAGAGAGAGAGAGAGAGAGAGAGACTGCCAAACAATTCAGGATAAAATGCATGACTTTTCAGAGGTAGAAGGCATAAGCAAGACAAGTAGCATTTGTTCGAAAGCTATTGATTCCCGGAAGCACAAGTAATTCCTTTCCATTAGTTATGGCCAATACATCGCAGTAGCCAGGTCTGAGTACGACATAGGTATTGGTGAATGCAGATTTACATATGAGTAAGAAAAACAAATATGTAAAATAATTTTAGTGTGAATTAAGGGCAAAGTTTCATATGGTCTTTACCGTTTCCCTCTTATTTCAAATGAAACTGTTTAAGATATCTTTTGATGTGCCGTTGATATATTCTAAATTATGCAGATAATTTAACTATCTTCGTATTAATTTTTAATTTAAAATTAAACAAATAACAACATATCTAAAATGCTGTTTCAATAGCTCAAACTGTGATCAAAGTGACCAGACTGCTCATGAACAAAAACAGTGTTTGTAGAATATTATGATTTCTGCAGTAAACGGCATGGGACGGAACTCATCATCGACCTTGCCCAGGGATGCAGAAACGCCTGTTTAGAACGTTTCAGAGTTCCTAGTATGCTCAACTTTCTTTTATAAACAGATTAGAAAAGAGCATTTATTTACTGCGGTTCGTCATATACCCTGTTTAAAATATAGTATATGTAAACACGACATATGACTTTCTGTGCATCCCGGCAGCCAAACAAGAGGTCGCGAGTTAGAAACTTGCGACGTCATCATAGTTAGGTCTCTCATTTTAACATTTTCATTTGTATATTCAAACTTTTTTCTCAACTTGCGAATCCCAATTGTTTAAATTGTTTTTATACTTTTTTTATTCCCTTCCTAAGACATACATGCAATTAAGCTAGTATGTTACATAAAAATACAAATATTGGTAATATTGACGGAATGTTGTCAAAGGGGAAATGTAATTCACATGATTTATGTTAGAGTTTTGTCATTTGTGGATAGGGGTGTACTTCACCCAAGATTAAATATGAAAATGGATCTAAGAAATATTTTTAATGTGTCAGTTTGACCAGGTGCCCCCTATCAAGAGGTATCCTATGCAGGTTATCGTGTATATAATAGATGCTTTTGCATTTACTTGCAACATTGAAAGAGGAAGGATATGAAAATAGAATAGTTAAACTCGTGTTACTTGTTCATATAGTATTTTATTAAGATTAATATTATTTTAAATCTAAAATAACCCAGTCTTTAAATATAGTAGAAAAATGTCCAAAATCTAACAATAAGGATGGAATACTTGTGCATAGTCTGCAAATTGTGAAAACAAACGTATTAATGCATGTCACATGCTAGCAGATGTTCCTGTGACACCTGTGAATATGTTAATACGCCATCAGGATAAAACCGAATACAATTCAAGTAGGATTCGTGATATTAGATAAGACACCCCTGAACGTTAACGCTGGATTCAAGTGTGTGAGTTGTTGACAACATGAGTACTGTTTCGTAGTCGTTTTTACTAAATGTTTTTATGTCAAACACATACCCACACAGGTACACACACATGTACACACACATACACTCACACAAACACACAAAATTTACCTTACACAATAAACTTGTTATATTTTAGAAACTATTGTCTATAGTATAATTTGTTTTACGTAAATGTTGGTCAGATGATGACGATGTAATAAACATTTCTTTGCATTCAACTTTTATAAGCGTTTATTGCAACATTGTCTTATTAAAATTAGTTACTCCACAATGATTACGTTAAGTGGTTCATATATGTAAGAACCTTCGTGTTCTTGTAAATGCAGCCAAAATCATATTTTTAGCCGATTTTTTGAGATGTTATCGTAGCCATCTGAAACAAATTAAATAAATCTGTATAGAATCATCGCTTTCAAAATGTCTTTTGCTTTGACGATTAATCATTTATAAACCATCTAATACATAAAAATTTCACACGTATTCACCTTTGCGCTCTCCCACAACGAAAAGCTCACTGATTATGTTCCCCGCCTTATGGGCCATACAATTAAAGTACATGGGATAAAAATGCCTACATTTCCGGAGAAATAAATACAATAATTTGGTACGATTTTCTACAGAAAAGATATCTGAAACCGTTTGTGGATTTTATTAACCACTAAATAGATAGGGACTTAAGAGATGAATACCATATATTATTAAATAACGAGATAATCTTGAGTTCTAATTGAGTATGTCACAGTAATGCTATCAAAGATATGATCTAGGCAGGGAAAGAATGATACACTGAAGTAGATGCATTTGTATTGATCTGTCATGTAATTTGTTTTCGTACAACATTTTTCTAGAAACCTATTTTATATATAATAAAAACCTAGTGTCTATTCATCGATAACTTTTATGTTACTCCTATACAGAACCAAGAAAACATAATCAAAACAAATAACAATGATTTGTTTATATATAGAAAACTGATGCATAATATTGGGTCCGAAATCGCCTAACACTCCATCATGAGTGAGATTTGATGTAAGTCGTACATAAAACTTGGTTAGAAACTACTTTAACACAGATTCAATGAAGAGTTTTTTTTTTAATCATGCTTATAGCAAAGGCCAGAACGAACGAATCGTGTTACCATTAAGGATAATTCTTCTCTATATCAGATATAATCTTACACACCTGGCATAATATACATGCACAGGCCTTATTTGAAGCAAATCCATGCCCATGTTTCAAAGGCATGTTGTCAGTGAGGGTTAGAGGAGGCGTATATATCGTGCACGGACTGTATGACATCGGGTTGTTTGTAAATGAATTGATTTATGATATGTGTGTGAGGATGTATTCATCTCCGACTACAAAGAAACATCCCGAGTATTCCCTACTGTTGCATAACGTGATTCAGTAGACGAACGATATTAGAACAAATGCTATCATTTTCTAAATATTAGTAGTGTGCGTGATAAATAAGAAGTCACTGTGCATGTTGAAAATGAAAGTAACTGTCACCCCTACATGGAGTATGCACCGGGTCCAAGTATTTGTGAATCATCGTACAGGTATTTGAGGTCGAACATGTAACTGTTGCATGAGCACGATATAACGGTATTATTTGCACACAGTGAAAGGTCCATGGTATGGGTTAGCGGTGAAATGGTGTAATATGATCTGGAAATATAAACAACAAAAGAAATTACGATGGTTAATGCTTCAAGATTATTCCAGAATAAATTATGTAATGACAAAGAAAACATTATACTTGAAAAAAGTAACCAATATGTGAATAAACTGTTACCGACAACGCCACTTAGGTCGCAGAAGTGAACAATATGTCTCACTTCCCAATAAATAACGTTCATTACATAAAACAAGTCTGGCTTTAAGTGAATGGGGTTTATTCCTTCTAAAGGAAGAATAGTACTAACAGCTGCCTCGCTAAGTGCTCGGAATCAAGAGGTTTGTGTTAAATCTGGTCGACCTGGTGTCAGGATAATGTGACCGGGTGGGACATAATGATACATGTCTATGGCATGATGGCCAGTGCTAGATATCACTTTCACCTCTCACACTGTAGACATCGTAGCGAAATGATGAAAAAATTGTTAAAGCAAAGTTAAAGAACCAAATCACACACTTTGCTCCAGCTGAAGAATAGACATGATCGAAAGGAACAATACCAGCTAATTTGTGAATCAGAACATGTCGAGTTATATCGCCAAATTTTAGTATAATATTTAAGTTAGAAAAACATCTCTCTCTTTCTCTTACACAAACACACACATATATTATTTATTTATTTATTCCACGTACATGAAAATAAACAAGGCATTCAAAGTGTTGCTATAACAAATTTGATGTGCAATAACAATTGTTCTATCAAATTGTGATCTTACCATGATGCAATAATATGTATATACAAACATTCTAGCCACCGTATGCAGTTGATTCTAGATCAATGACGAATTTCCACACACTAATTTGTTTTTGTTCCGTACGCAAACAACGATGGAAAGTATTAATAATCCTCTCTTTTAAATGAATTTAGTATGGTATACATTTTCATCACAATTCTTTTTGCTTTTTCTTTCCCCTTTCCTGACACGCATAACAATGTAGAAATGAGAAGTGAGAGAGAATAGGAATTTATGCTGGATAAAAACCTTGAAATAGAATTTACACGAAGTACCCTACTAGCATATGGTTCGTCGTAACGATACTTGTGCACTTTCTTCGAGATGTATCTGCACAGTGTTTATCAATGTCACAAAGTTGCAAACCATGTTGACATTACACAGTAAATTCGTCGGTTACGTGGTACACATGCCATGATGTATATAATGTCTTGTTAGTTTTTCTTAAAAGAACATTAATATTCTAAAATCGATTATTATTATTATTATTATTATTATTATTATTATTATTATTATTATTATTATTATTATTATTATTATTATTATTATTATTATTATTATTATTATTATTATTAAATATGAAGATGTCCAAAGACCCCCCTCTCTTTCTCTCTGGACGATCGTAGGAAGATACAGGATAAAATCTATGCTATGACGAACGTAGAGTAGTTTGGTTTCTGTCATCCAACGATATTTGTGGACCTATACATCATGGCAAAAGTTGAATCATGGTAAAATTTAAATTAGACCGATCAAAAGGATGAGAGACAGAGAGAGAGAGAGAGAGAGAGAGAGAGAGAGAGAGAGAGAGAGAGAGAGAGAGAGAGAGAGAGAGAGAGAGAGAGAGAGAGAGAGAGAGAGAGAGAGAGAGAGAGTATAAAACCAAACAAAAGAGAACGTGCTTGTTATTCATTCAACAAAAGAATACTTGATAATAATAATAAAAATATTATTTAATGCGAATAACTCTTTCATACAAGTTAGAAAATTGTAAGAAGTGCTCTACGGAGATTCGAAACTACTTCAGTGGCCTAGTGGTTAGAGTGTCCGCATCCGCTGAGGCAGCTCGCGGACGCTCAGGATTAAGAGATTAGTGTTAGGACTGGTCGATCGGTGTTGAAAATGTGACTGGGTGGGACATCATGCTCCATGTCTTCGTCATGATGCTCCAGTGCTAGACATTACTATAGACTGTCCAACTACAGACATCGTAGCGATGTGACTGAAACATTGTGACAGCTACACAGATACACCTACAATCACACACGGAGATTCAAAGCCAAGTCCACATGTATACGGTGCT
The DNA here is from genome assembly GCA_016746295.1 of Potamilus streckersoni. Lineage (NCBI taxonomy): Eukaryota > Metazoa > Mollusca > Bivalvia > Unionida > Unionidae > Potamilus > Potamilus streckersoni. The sequence goes on from JAEAOA010000187.1 coordinate 48,544, forward strand.
CATCGCCTATCTTGCATTTTCATCTTTTATTTTGGTGTATATTTGCAATTCTCTATGAATAATCCTATATACCTTGATTTATTTTGTTGGAATCAGGATTGACTATCTGAAAGCATTACCTGTTTAAGAACATAAGAAATTATATGAAAAGTAGTATAATAAAAGGAAGTTATGAGCTAATTGCCAAAAGATTGTATTCCAAGTTTCAGCGAATTTTACGCGTTTTTAATGTCTCTATCAAACAATTAAAAAGAAAGAAATTGCCCTCATAGCGAAGTGTTATTTTGCTAAGCTGAAGTTTTCAACGAAAGTTTTTTTCTAAAAAAAGAATGAAATTGAGCTCATGGTTAAGTGTTATTTTGCTAATTTGAATCTTCTGGAATTGAAACATGAAATATGTGAAAATCTTTATTTTGTCTATCTAAGTCAAGTTATTGGAAATGTTTTTTTGCTAATTAGAGTCTTCTGAAATTGAAACATTAAATATGTTAAAATGTTATTTCCTAACCAATTGCGTGAAAGTGACCTAACGCTAACGTGTTTATATCGTCCATGCAAAAACGTTTATTATCAAAATTAGTTAAACCTTGTTTATCACTTTATCAGTTATATTTGAGGATTATGCAATCTGATAGTAGTTATTTCAGCAAAATGATTCTCATTATCATATAATACTGATAAGTAATCATTGTGAGTCACATTAATTTTTACAATAGACTTTTTCACTCCTTTTAAGTTTTTTACAGATGATGTCTTTAGAGAATGCATTTTACTTCTTAGTCCGACAAATTCCGTTATAATATTGAGGCAAAACTAACCTTTCGTCAAACCCATCGACTTTTAATTAGTCTGATCATGAAACGATTTATCTTTAGCAACATCAGACAGATTGAACTCATTGCGATAATCATAAATTTCTTGATAAACTTAATCGGCAAATAGTTCATAAACAAGCAAATTAGTATCCTTAAACAGAAAATTCGACTAAGACCAGATTTGGTTTGTAAAATTAAAATGAAAATCATACATCAGTTATCTTGAGATTTCTAGCACAGACGCACGAACGAAATTTGGTTTATCCAGCACTAATATGTATTATATATTTTCACCATGACGAGATTTTCTTTGATACGAACCATACCAGAGAACATTGATGACGCATCTAATTTACTGCATCTTTGAGTGCTATTGACAAGTTTGTTGTCAACTCTAAAACGAATATTTTCCATTATCTTACCGAATACCGAGTTATTCATTAGTTTAAAGAAATATTTTTCAAACATATGTTGTTGCAACTGTTCAGGAATCATTAATAAATTTAATACAATCAGATATGCACCTGAACTGCTTGACGCGCAAATTGCTTTCCATTTTTCTTACAATTCAACCATGATCAATAGATTGTCTTACATTTCAGTAATGATAGATGTAATTTATTTTATTTAGCAAATTTGGGAGTTATTTATTAACGGAATATGGTTTGCCAATTTTATGAGATGATTGCTTTTTTGATAATAGCAAATCTGGTATAATCATTTTGTTTCTGGCAGAAACGGATAGTCATTATATAAATCGTGTTATGCTTGTGGCTAATCAACATCAACTTCAATAACATTTAAATATTTAATTTGCATCATAAAGATCTTTGATAAAAGTGTCAGTATTCTTAGCTCATTCACTAATATTGACCCACTTTTCGCAAGCACAAGGCGTAGACTGTGACATATCCCACCAATATTATGCGTTTTATCAAGTATAAAATTTGATATTTTACCAGAATTATAGTTTGAGATATATGTTTGTTATTTATTAGCGCCAACATATTTAATTGAAATTACACTTATTCCACCGCGAATCGACTTTTAATGAAATGACGCATATCAACATTTCCATCAGTTCTTAGCACTGTTTCTGCTTTTGTTATTTTGTATCCCATGACAATTATGGTGATAATAAAATACCAAGCAGGATATAACCAGTGTTTGTTAATGCTTGCTCGATGATAACTTTGACATATATCATCAATTAAAAGATTATCTTGTATCAAATACAAGTGTAAATATTCGTCAAGTGTTTTCCAATGCATTCCAAATACGTTGGGTATGCACATATGCTCATACTCGGTATCTATATTATCTTCGTTAGTTAATGATGAATAAAATTATCTTTACTTTGTAATGATACTTCATCAAGCTGATCTATGCTGGTTATATACATATATGGGAAAATTCTTTTGTTTTCTTATAAAAGCATCTAAGTCAAAATGTTTAACTAATGATGTAAAATTGTTAACTGTTTCAGCTAATGCATATAATGAGCTGTTCATAAATTGCATGCTATCAATAAAACAAAGAGCTACAATTGCTAGTGATATAAATATTTCCTTATTATTTGGAATCCCGTTTATCTTTTTTCCCTCATATGACTCTATTATATCAGGATGCCCAAGTGCGTTTATGATGAAATGGCCATCATGGCCACGAAAAGTATGAGGAACGCATGGAATAAACTTAACAAAGTTAACTTTTTTATTACAGTCAATATGGGCTGGGCCTCTGTAACTTACTCTTATAAGGCAATGGTCATATATCGTATCATCTGGTATGATAAACAAATTCTTGCAGATATGACAACGAGTTCCTGTTACATAATCGTGTTCTTGTTATATTGTTAACGCTGCCATCTGGACTGGTTTTAATAATTTAACGAATATTTTACTTACCTCGGCAAACAAGGTCTTTAGCAACCAAACGGCAAAATCTTCGTCTGCGCTAATTTTACGTCGAAACAATTTTACACGTTATGATAAACTTGGATAAACAACACATGTAACTTTATACGTAACAGCATCAGGGACGTGTTTATACCAGTGAACTGTCAAATGTGATCCATCTCTGCTGTTGTCATTGTAATTGATTATTTTGTGTATAAACTCAAAATTCTATGCAATTGTAAATTTATAAATTCTTTTAAAAGTTTCTGAAACATAAAATTTTATCTTAGACAGCTGATAATGTTGTTCGTTGATCATATATACCAGTATTCATTATGTGCTTGTAGTAATTCAAGTTTTGAAAAGTCATGCAAACAACAAAAAAAATATTTATATTTTTTTTTATATTCTTTATCAGTTAATCTTTGATCCAGCTGTAATGTTTTTATACATTATCAAATTTAAATATTTTCATTAGCGCAAGGTGATATTTGCGACGGAAATATGCTATAATTATCATCAAATCCGAAAAAAAATTATTCCACCTCGAAAAATGTTCGATTAAGTTTATCGATTTTAGTAAGTTGTGATATCGGTGCTGGGAAAGTTATTCCAGATAAATTTAACTTTCATTCATATTACTTATATTTACTTGCACGGTTCAGATCTTTATTGACAATAAATAGTGCTGCTAATAACTGTTACATAACGCACTTATTGTATTCACTGTAATCGTTTACACAACATTGGTTTTCTTTTATTTTTTGTGGTAGTTCTACAAATCTTACAATGCGAAGAGGATCTCATTTATACTTGTGAATTATTTATACTTGTGAAGTTTATCGATTTTAGTAAGTTGTGATATCGGTGTTGGGAAAGTTATTCCAGATAAATTTAATTTTCTTTCATGTTGCTTTTATTTGCATGGTTCAGAACTTTATTGACAATAAATAGTGCTGCTAATAACTGCCACATAATGCACTTATTATCATCACTGTAATCGTTTTCACAACATTGATTATCTTTTATTTTTTGTGGCAGTTCTACAAATCTTACAATGCGAAGAGGATCTCATTTATACTTGTGAATTATTATATTTTATGAATCAAAATCCAACTTGATTCACTAGCTGTATAATCGTATATACGTTTTTAAAGATATTGAATCATTTTATCAACCATTTAATTAATATCATCAAAAGCTAGTATAATATAAGGTTTCGTTTTCAAGCAAACATTAATATATTTTTCACAATCAGTTACATGTCTGAAAAGCACTAGCAATTTGCAATCATATTGACACGACGTTCTATATCAATGTTATATTTTATGGTGTGTTGAAATGTTTCATTTACTGATCGTGTAAGTACATTTTCCTGTGTAATTTTCTATATTTTGTTAAAACCATCAAAGACGATTAATTTCTATAACATTCAACTTGTCTTTGCGGATTATCTTCAGCTTATTTTAATTTTATATAGTGCTTTGTTCGCTATAGGATATATATGACTTTTGCGCCTGTCGTTGATTTATATTCGTTTATTAATCTTTTGTAGCAGCTTTATGACGTGATCCTGTAGTTTATTTCTTAAAACCGCGATGATATTTAATTTTTTCTAAGACGGGTATAAAAAATCATTTTTGTTTTTCTTAGCTGCTTTTTCGATACCATTTTCAAGACGTTCCAAATCAACAATAGATTTAAGATATTTTACAGCTTTTACTGTGAGCGATTTCATACTCGCTCATCGCTGACATGACCTTCAAATTAAGCGTATGTTTCGTCTTTTTCATTACATAATAGAAGTTTAGACAAAAATAAATCGAATGAGAAGAAAATTTATTTAGTATTAAATTTTGTCTGATATATAATATAGAATGCCATTTCCTATAGGATTAAACAATTGCAAATGCTTAAACAAGGCTCCACGGAGCAAGGCGATAAAAGTTCTTATGATGAACATCGCTGCGGTTTACACAAACAATACATGCTAAAAACAAAAACAATAGGAATAATACCGTGTTTGAGATATGGAGTTAGCGTGCGAGGTTAAACTCATATTTGCAGGGCTTGTGGTGGATGAAATGTTAGGGTATTTCAAGCTTATTACAGCTTTTTACCACCAAAATATTTTTTTATCGTAAATGCCAACAGCAGATGAATTTTTGAAAGTTAATTTTATCTGATAGAAGAAATGGTCTTATTAAACGATATGATTGCGCTATCATTAATGAAAAACAATAATGATAGTAATTACTTTTGCGATGCAATGATAACCGGACCAAACGGTGAATTAATATTATATTCCGCTTATTGGCTAAATAATTACATTTAGCGTGGTCTGTAATGGAACTTTTAATAAAATTACAGCTCATATTATTAAAACAACTGATTTAACAATGTTTTCGTTAGTCAAGATTGTTGACGAATTTTCTAGAGAAATTAACGCTAGAATTGAAGTGCTAATTTTAACAAACAAAGAAATCAAGCGACAACTAAGACGGTCGATGACACAAAATTAATTTTAAAAAAAATCAGTTCTCGGTAAGAAAAACAAAACTGAAAATGAATATTTAGTAAGAGTTAGACGAGGAAGATTGAGAAAGACAATAAATCTGAAAATCAAAATGAAATATTTTGAAATTATCTGAAAAATTAAAATAAATAAATATAAAGTATTTTGAAACAATCAGGAAAATCAAATCAAAATATAATAGTTTGAAATGATCTGAAAAAATAAATGATCTGAAAAATAAAATAAAATTAAAATATTTGAAATGATCTAAAAAATCAAATTAAAATAAAATAATCTGAAATGTTCTGAAAAATATAAAAAATATGTTAATTTTGTGAAGTTATGATTGTTTATAAACTGTTTTTTATATTGATTTTCGTTGTTGTTTTAATAAAATTTGCCGTTTTTGTTTGGGTAAGTCGGGTAATGTCTTTAATTAATTCACTTAAAGAAAATACAAAGTTCCAAATGTGTCCTAAAATGATAAAATTTAACCTAAAAATTAAAACATTTTGACATAAAATCAAAAAAAAATTAGATAAATTCATGTACAGAGAGATTATTATTAGTTTATTTACGTGAATGAATCAGAGGAGTTAATTTACCCAAACAAAAGACAGCTAATTTGATTAAAAAAGAACGAAAATCAATTAAAAACAATAATAAATTAATCAAAAGAAGCATAAATTAATAAAAAATGGAAACAATAAAAACTAAAATAGTTTATAATATAAATATCATAATCATAAGAAAACAATTTAAAATATTGCATTAAGAAATATTGATGTTACAAGACAAATATAATGTCATTAATATTTTATAATATGAAATTCTATGATCATTTGACAATTTTAAGGTTTCCATTGTCGTTTAGAGAATCACCACATATCATATACTGTCACTACTACTACTGCTACTACTACTACTACAACTAATGATAGTGTTGCGATTTTTCATGAAAACAATGAGTGTTTAACAATTTTGATTTTTTCACGATGTTTGTGAAATCGCGCTAAATTATATAATAAAAAAATATAATTAATAAAAATATAGCGCGATTTCACAACAACAAATACAGTAATATGTTACTGATTCTAATACCTTCATCGTCGTTTCGGGGACGTATTTAAATAATAACAAATAAAAAATACGCACTTTTCACATTAGTCAAAAGCACCAGATAGAACGACTATTTAGTCATTTTGAGGCCTCCAAGGCGTTTGTGGAATAGCGTTAAATCGTATAAAATACAATAATTATAGGTTACTGCATTTGTATGGAAAAAATATGAACGAGTTTTTCGGATGCCTATACTGCACGACCTTGGGAGTGCAGTATATCCATCCGAAAAAGCGAGTTCATATTTTCCCTTTCAAATGCAGTAACCTTTTTATTATATGCTCAGTTTTGTTTCATTACCAAAGACTTAATAATAAAATTCACAGCCAAATATATTTAATAATAAAATTTATTATTTTATTATTAAAATAAAAAAGTTGACTATCGTAGATTCTCCTTCAATACACAATAATAGTATTTATGCGCATATAGCTCCGCCCATCGATCTTTTGACTTTATTGCGTACCGCGCGCTCACTCATTTAAAAAAGAAATCCCATTTTGGTCTATCTGAAATTGAAATTTAAAGTCATATTATGAATGACTGCGCCATTGAACAAAGTTCCCAGTTGGTCAGGAATTGAGAGATTTTGTTTTTCTGTCAATACAGCCAAATTCTGATTATCTCCGTCTGTTTTCCGCACAATGTACGTGTGACTTCAGGGACTGGCGATGACAACAATCTGCATAACTGTTTCTGTTCTGCCATGGATAGTTTGGGATCGTAAGCTGGAAAAAATATGAAAGTTTTTAAACATAAATTCTTAAGAAGATGCTTGTTTCAATATTGTTTTTTTTTTAAACAACAGATTCATTTCTTGCGGAGTTCCGTACAGTCTACTATGGAATGTGATTTCGATTTCAACAATGAAGTTTGGATTCTATAGGCCTACATATTATAGTACACAGATGTGTAACAGTATTTGGAAATAGGTAATGAAAGTTTTTAAACATAAATTTTAAGAAGATGCTGGTTTCAGTATTGTTTATTTTTTGTGAACAACAAATTCATTTCTTGCGGAGTTCCGTACAATCTACTATGGAATGTGATTTCGATTTCATTAATGTTTCGGAATGATATTTTCAATGCAGCTCGTCTCACGTTTGTTTTCATACAGCCATTGCTGAACATTTCTGATAACACGTTCGGTCGCCAGCTTCGTTGAAAACTTCTTCTGTGATTCTATGAATTCATCCACATTCTTAACTTTGGCATCTCTACTTTCAAATAGTTCAAACAGTTGGTTTACTTCATCCACCGACAAACACAATAAATCTAAATTACTGGCGTCTGCGTCCATTGTTTGTTTACTATAGAAAGAGTAGTATAGGAAAACCAGGTTTTCAACTCACTTTGTTTTTTTACCCTCCAAACAAGTATAAATTATAGTCCTAAATTATCCCCCACCCTATTAGAAAACCAGGTTTTCAACTCACTTTGTTTTTTTACCCTCCAAACAAGTATAAATTATAGTCCTAAATTATCCCCCACCCCACCCCCTTTTTTTCCAAAATAAAACAGGGTTTTGACTTACCCTCCCCCACCTCTTTTTTTCCCCCTACTACTACCTGTAAACAGGTATTTTGTAACCAAACAAACCAACAGGTGTTGGAATGCGATAAGCTCTTTACACAGAGGTGACTAATTTGTTAGAACAGCGCATGTGTGGAATACAATTATTCTAAAGACGGCAAACGGGTTTTTACCACAAGATAACAGGATGAAAATTAAACTGTGCATTAGAATGTTTCAGTTAACAAGGTGGAAATTAAACTAGCATTAGAATGAAAATGATATTATTTTATATCTCGTTACCAATGATTAATGTTTCAACTGTTGATATTAAAAATATTTCACTATCACGACTATAGATACTAAATTTTACTTTACCACTCACACAGCGACGGGACTCAAACAGATCTTTCATTTCTGGTTTGTTCAGAGGATATTTTTTGTTGATAAAATATACCTTTGACCGATCGAGATCAATTGTGAGTTTAGTATAGTTTTGTTGGCTAATGGGGCTGTGAAAGTTTTTAAATTCCGTTAGCAACTTTTGATACAATTGTTCGAGATAATTGAAATACATGCTGTCATCAGATCTGATGAGCGAAAGTTTTAACTTGTCACATGTTCCATTAAAACATATACCTGATGTTTCATTAATAAATTCAACTGTCAATTGTTTACCGTCCATCATTAGATATTTGATGTTACTATTATAGCTATTTGTCATTGTCAAATTTTCAAACATTATTTTATAAGTTTAGATAAAATTTCAGTTGGAAAAGATAATGTCGAGTATAGATCTATCATCATAACAATACCCAAGGGCAAATGTATCTACCCCATTTTCACAATAGCGTTTGTCATCAAAATTATACAATCCACGTTTGATAATGACATCTGTTTCGAGTTTATGATGATTAGTTCGAATTGCCATAGCTCTCATAAAACTAACACCACCATCAAGCGCATACCTGTAGTCATCAAATTTCATAAACTTTTTAACAAAATTACGAGGCAGACCTTTGGCTTTTTTCGTTATTTTATTATTATCTAACAATACGGCATACATTTTACTACGTAATCCGATAAAGTATTTGATAGCGCTCGAGTTCATTTCATCTTTAAACTTACCAATAACCTTTTTATTTGTGTCGTCATGAAATTTACTGTCACGTGGATAATCGGAAAGATCAAACAGATGTCGATTATTGTACATGTCCTGATAGATGTCCTCACATTTAATTTCATACACGAGTGAATCAGTATCAGTAAACAATAATCTACTAGCCGGCCACTGATTTTTAACAAAAGTGTAATGAAAATCGTACATCATCCACTTTGATAAATCTAACACTGCAGCTCCAACATAGATCGGCTTGTTTAGTTTTAGATTTGTTTTTCTTCTTTGTATCGCAACAAGATTTTCATTAAATATTTTCATGCTCACAAAATCATCGTCTGACACAAGTTTGTTTCTGCGATTGACATCATTAACTATTTCAATATTTACACGTTTCCTAATATTCTCCATCGTCTTACCAAAAACGGAATTGTTCATCAGTTTAAAGAAGTTTTTCTCAAACTCTGTTTTCGCTGCAGCTCTTCTTGAAGTGTTGGAGTTAATATAACCTCTCATCCACGGCGACTGATTAAATTTTAGTACACGATGAACTTTTCTCAACACAAGACCAGCATCGACTGCTTGTTTTAAAACTTTGTAATGCAAAACGTAATTTTTCTTATCAAGTAAATTTGGTACTAGTTTCTTGACCATGGAATGTTGCCTTGGTGATGCTAACGCTTGTTGTTCTTTTGATAACAAACTATAATCTATACCCATCGATTCCGCACAGAAAGGGTAATCGTTATGTAATTTGTGTAGCGAATTTGGATAATCAAGATCAACTTCAACGAAATAGGAAACATCGTCAGGTATCTTTTTTTCTATCTCTGATAGAAATCGATCAACCGTGATCCAATGAAATCCGCTAAAAGGCATTGGTTCTGCCATCGAACCACCGTAAAGATTATTACAATCTAGATAAATTATATACTTCGAAGGAAGGTCAGGGTTATACTGTTTCAGGTATTTGTTGTTTGCTTCAGCATATTTTTTTGTTATCACGCTAATACCGCCTCGGATACCTTTTTCGATAAAATTGAACATATCCACGTCTGTCAGTAATTCTAACCTTACCTTACTAAACTTTAGCAAAGCATCCCATGACAACCCAGGGGCAGAATAATACCAGCAAGGATCTAGTCCATAATTATTATAACTCACTTCACGAAAACTTTCAAAAACATCTGCTAGTAATAACACATCAGTTTTCAGGTATAAATCATGATAATCACCAAAAGTCTCACAATCAAACTCTTTCCAAATATCTTGTGCATACCTGTACTCATCATCAGTTATATTTTCGTTTTTAAGTTGTGAGTAAAATTTGTCTTTGTCAGGTAAAGATATTTCATCAAATTTACTCCAATCGTCGAGGTATTCGTATGGAAAAACTCCTTTTTTAGCTAGTAGATTAAATTTATCTCCAAAACAGTCTCTTAGGTTATCAAATTTACTACAACCTTTCACTAACTCATCTAACGAGGCTGCCATAAACTGCAGGCTGTCAATAAAACGTAATTTACCTAGCGTAACTGACATGTACTTTTCAAAATTATTTGGGATGCATTTGATGACGTTATCGAGTTTTAGATGAGCTTTTATCTCAGGATCACCAAAAGCTTCTACTATAATATGGCTATCATATCCTCGAAAATTGTGAAGAATAACTGGAATAAAATCTGGAGCATGAAATTTTAAATTACACTGATTATGAGCCGCTCCACGATACTGTCCAGTCAAATGACAATGGTCATGTACTTTTTTATCATCGTCAAAAGCTTTTTCAAAATTATGACAATTTCTGCTTGCTCGTGATTGGATTCTTGTTGAGGTGTTAATTTTAACATTGGCGTTACTTTTTTCAAATGAGTAAATATATTATCAACTTCGTTAATCAACTGCTTGAGAAGCCAAACAGCTGGATTTTTACCACGATATAATTTGATTGATTTAGATAATCTAGAATCAGTACAACAAACTACCTTATACGCTACTCCACACGGAACATGATTTTGAACTTTCTTGTACTCGATTGATTAGGATTATTTTCTACACCAAGTACAGGTTGAAGTAGGCATTCGAAATCAGCGTATATGACGAAAGGAATTTTTAGTTTGTGATTATGATGGACAAACTGTAACACACTATCTTTTTTAGATGGCATTGTTATTCTTTGCACATCACTACAGTACTGCAAATGCTTTTGTAATGTTTCATTGCTTGTACAGCCATGCAAGCAGCGGTAACAAAAGAACTTTTTGTTCTTATCCTTATTGTACTGTCTACCAACTAGTCCGTTAAAGTTTTTAATCCAAACATAATGATTTTTGTAGTACAGTAAATTTATAGTTGATTGTGAAGCTTTTTCTGAAATATATCTCGGATATACGTCCTCCTTTTCATCTAGTCCGAAAACGTTAATTGAAACATTATTCTGCTTTTCAAATTTTGGTATTTGATTTTCTGCCACTGGAAAGTTAATATCTTTAAAATTTAATCTAGACACATGACTGATATACCTTTCAACACGAGTAGCGTTTTTTTCTGCTGGAATAGTGCGGAAAGAACAGCCCATTGGAAACATTTGTTATCTACGTTTTTGATGTTTATACAACATCTTTTACTTTTTATTTTTGGTGGCAGGTCGACGTATGAACTACCTCGTAATACATTATATTTCATCGTGTGAAACAATATTCCTTTGATCATTTCAAACTTCCAACCCGAACCTAATTGACTAAATTCCTCTATTTTTTTTCCAATTTCTTGGTGTATTTCATCAGATAGTGATAACAGATCAGTCCCAAGCAAAACACGTCTCGATTTTGCGTTAATATAAGGTTCTGCAATTTCCTTGTTAGTTAATTCTTCCATTATAACTAACTTTGAAAATATAACATGATATTGCACAAATAATCTGATACTTTTGTGTTTTTCGAGCTCACGTTTTACAATTGTCTGTAATAGGTGGTAAAGATTAGTTGCATTAAAATTTACTAAAACAATTTGATTATCAAACTGATAACTATTATCAAAACTGCAAAAGCAGTCGCTATTTTATTAGGTTCTCCCATAAGCTTCTCTTAGCTATATCACGCAATTTTAACATTATTATACTACTATAATGTAATATCTATTTGATAATTTTTTCACACTGCGCAATTAGCGCTAAAATCAATTAGTTCAGAAAAACATAAAAAAAATATCTCCTATAATATAATGACAGCAAATCTAACAAACACATGTGAGCAAGAAGCATATCAAGTTCACCCAAAACATAACTTTACCTCACACTGCGCATGCGCTAAAAATCAATTAGAGATAAAAAATATCTCCTATAATATAATGACAGCAAATCTAACAAACACATGTGAGCAAGAAACATATCAAATTCACCCAAAGTATAACTTTATCTCACACTGCGCATGCGCTAAAAATCAATTAGAGATAAAAAAATATTACCTATAATATATAATGACAGTAAATCTGACAAGCGCACGTGAGCAAGAGATTTATCAAATTCACCCAAAGTATAACTTATACGCTGGAAATGTAATTGGTTCGGTTATTAACATTAAAACTAGAATACCTGTTGGCAAATTAACGTCAGCGGGTTATAATATTAGTGTAAAGGGGAGATAATGCCGAGAGGATTGCAATATTTTAGAAAAGATTTTATTTACACGTTGTTCTGCGATGATATTCCAGAGGGACAGCGTGTATATCATTATAATGGTAAAGTCACTGATGATAATATTGAAAATTTATCCTTACAAGATGAGTTTCAGCCGCACCCAGTATTTGATTTATACGAGGCTAACGATCGCGGTATTATTAGAAATAGAAAAACTAAAAAAAGTTCTTAGTAATATTAGCAATATGGGATATATCAGGGTAACTGTTAGAGGAACATCAACAAATCAAGTTCGTTATCTTGGTCATAGGTTTGTTTATGAGGTGTTCAATGGATCTATACCCAATGGTCTTGTTATTAATCACATCAATAATATACAAACTGATAATCGATTGGAAAATCTGGAGATAGTAACGCAACAGGAAAATGTGAGAAAAGGAAAAAATAGTAATGGTATTAATTTTAGATGCCCAATAAAACCTGTTATTTCAAAAACCTCGAAACGGATGAGGAGATCGAATTCAAATCGATTTCAGCTGCGGCGAAATATTATAAGATAAATCCCGCAGTCGTAAAAATTATAGCTGATGGAGCAACAAAATCAACTTTTTCAAGAGAATACGATGCTAGGATTGGTTTTAGATATGATGATCAATAATATTTTGTAATTCGGTTTTAGTCAAGCAATGATGAGCAAATGCTATGATATCATCGTGATTAAATTTTAAGCGTAGTTACTGCATTTTCATTAATTTTATCTTTTCTGCTTCTGTTAGTAATATTTTATGAGAATCACCTTGCATTACAATAACATCAACACTATAACCCAACAAACATTTTCTTACCGCTTCAGCTAGTTCGTTATAATTTACTATATTAACTTTTTGGTGATATTTTATCTCATCGGTCATCTTATAATAATAAATTAGATAAAAATATATTATAATAATGGACTTGATGAAACGACTCGCTGAACTCTACGAAGAAGATACTAGTGATAAGGTCGTCAGTGATAAGGTCGTCAGTGATGATGTCATACATAGTATTACATTTTCCAAAGATTTTATAGACAAATCTGTTGGTTATAGCGAAGATGATATTTTATATAACAATGAATCTGATGATGATGGTGAAATAGTCACTGTTGCTGACAGAGTTATTAAAGCATATCAACAACTAAACGGTATAATGTCAAGTATCACATTGCTAAGCAGCTAATTAAATTTAATTTTACCGTTGCCGAACAACAACTGTTCTGGCAGTTAATCAAACCTTTTTTAAATATCAAGATTCCAGGCCGACAGAAAAATATCAAATTTGATTTCATATTTGTCAAGATTTTTAATCTAATGACGATCTCTAACGATCGTAAGCAGTATCTAATATCATTATGTAAACCAGTAAAATGTAAATCTGTCAAACAAAAGTATGAGTTAATTTATAATAGCATTATATCATAATCTGCTTGGTTGGGATCCAACTGTTAAATTTATCACTATACCCACGCCATTTGACTAAACTTTTATCCCCTTTTTTTCTAATCACTTTCTCGATAACAAAAACATCCTGATCAGTTTTCTGTAGTTCTTGTTCATAAAAACTACCTACAATCGGTTCCCCTGCCAGATCTTTTAAAACGTACGTTACAGGTACTGTTAAAAGTACCTTATCAATTACAAAAACTTCTTCGCTCCAGTTCGGAGTAAATCCTTTTGCAAACACCTTTTTCATCAAAGAGAAATTCTAACTTTATCACCAACCTTAAATTTATGTCTGCGGTACATGTTTTTCATTTGCTAATATTGGATTTTTAACAGCTTTTTTAGGTGTCATTTTGATGGTTCGATGTTTCGTGTTATTATATTCGCTTACGATTTGAGAAAGGTCATCGATGTACCTGTTGGTGTTTTTAGCTGTCATATGTTTGTGTATTTTCTCGTTTAGCGTGCGATTAAATCTCTCAAAAACAACGCTTTTACCCTCATTTCCTGTAACATACCTTTTTATATTATTTTGTTCTAGAAACTGTTCAAACTTTTTGTTAAAAAACTCAGATCCATGATCAGTCCAGATTTTGTTTTGGTTTTCTTTCTGTGCTTGTTATTATCTGCTTTAGCGCATCGGTCATTGAAGTTCCTGTCTTAACTGAAACAGGTATAATGAAAGCGTAATTGCTAAAAAAATCTATAACATTAAACAAATACCTTTTTGGAGCGCCATCAGCGCCAACGTTAAACTGAGCTAGATTGGATACATCCACCAAATCTATTGCCCAGATATCATCTACACCATTAGCGACAACTTTACGTCGTTGGAACTTTTTTTTTTAGGTCTGTGTAGTTCGACTGCAAGATCATCATATACTTTATTTCCCCGATCGTGAGGTGATTGACGAGACTCTCCGAGTCCAGTTTATATTTTGCTCCAATTATTCCCTGAACAAATTTTCTATCAAAACGTTCTCGTAGATTTGTTGGCTTCATATCACGTAATTCGTCTAACATTACTTTATCACAATCTAATTTTGAGTTTTCATGATCACGATAACAGATATCATGACGCATTGCTATTGCATCCACTTGATTGTAAGGCTCTTGTCCTGGCAATGGATTGTCGTTTTCATCTAGTTGTTGATCTAGCGGATTCCATGGACCAGTATACCGATGCCCTGGCAATGTCCAACCGCCTTTTGGTTTTGGTAATTTTCCAATTAGTTTATGTATATCTATACCTGACCCTATTATTTCTCTGTTGTTACAACATTGACAGTATGCGACAATTTTATTTTGCTCAATACACAAATCTCTGTCAGAATCACAGTTGCATATCATTCTATATTTTTAGTCGTCGACTAAAATAATAATATTAGGATAACCAGATCCTAGCGACGTCGCTGGAGATACTATCGCTGGGGACGTTTTCTTTAAAAATGTATTTTTTCTTTTTCCACAGATTGCACAAATACTTTTTAATATTATCCTGTTGTTTTTTGTTTTTTCTGTTGTTTCATTAATACCTTCTGTTTTAGTTTTACACTTGAGACAGTATGTTGACATTATTATACTTATAAGTTTAGATAAAATTAATTGCGATCTCATCATTAGCGTGAGAAGGTTGCTTATCAAACTGTAAAATAAATTTTAAAAAATTAAGATTTCTGCTCATCTGTCGGATAAACATAATACAATAATATCCACAGCAGACGTTCCAACAGGTTGGAGTTGATTTGACGAATAATATACTTTTGTAAATTTTTTTTCATATACTTTTTTATTACATCGCTTGGAGGAAGTCCAAACGAGTCAAAATAATTATTATTATAAACTGCTACCCAATGCGTACCAGATCCGTCATTAAAATCTTGTATATTAATAACACATGAACTTACAGCAGATGGTGATTTTATTGCTGAGAGCTCATCTTTAGAATAAACTCCGTGAAATCCAGGAACCGCTTTTAACTTATCAATGATATCAAAATTACTCAACGGGGTCGACGAGTTCCTGGTAATGTTAGACCACGTCCGATTCCTAAAAGATTTGGCAGCAGACTTCCCGCTAGTCCCGCCAAAAGTGGAGCGAACGGAATAATTCCTCCTTGTTTTGTTTGATTGCATATGCATTTGCACTTTGGTGTTGGTGATTTTGTTTTTATTACTTTCTTTTTTTTTGTTGTTGGTGATTTCTTTTTCTTTTGTGGCATTATAATATATTATTTACAATAAATTTACAATTTTTTTTTTCCACTTCCACGAATGATTCCATTACCTTCGACTGCTTTCTCGTTGCGCCAGATATTGCTCCAGACGCTGCTGCTAGTCCTAATGTTCCCAACACCGGTAAAAGTTTAGGTATTATTGTACTAGTTAATACTGATAATGCCGGACCAAGAAAACCACCTTCTTTTGCCATCGCTGTCATTTGTGCAGCACTCAAATTTAAAACAAAAGTTTTTTTACGATCATACTTTTTTACTTGATTTTTTGTTAGCATTAATTTTGTTAAAACACCATCAGAAATATTAGGATTGATTTTTAATGATACTGTTCTCGCTTTGCAGTAGCAGCTACTAATTTTTTAACTTGGCCATCAGTCAATACACTTCTTTTACAATATACTTTGCCATTTTATATAACAACTGTAGATTAAACTTGAACTGTCATTTTACCTCCAATAGAATCTACCGTGATAAATCTATCACTAATCACTAATGCGTATACGTATAACGGCGCTACTGGAACCGCCCCAAGTGTCCAGGTAATTTCAATATCCGCTGTGCTGTCTACAGCTCGCTCGTTATGTTTACTAACATCAAAATGAAATATAGGATAAAGCGTACGAAATTCTTCTACTGATATTGAGTTCCATCTTCAACATCTTGATATTTTTGTATTGCGTCAAGCAGGTACATGTACGGTCGAGAAATATTTTTATTAACATCATCAGCAAAATTACACTCGATAGCTCGTTCTGGATATTGCTTTGAATTTAATCTAGCGTATATTCGTCTGACATCAGAGTGATCAAATACTGCATTATTTTGTTGTTGGTTACCTCGTCGAGCTTGTTGTTGAAATACGACAAAGATATTTCTCGGCAGTTGTTCGCTTGATGTTGTTGTGACCCTCCACGTGTAGTCAGTAGTATTTGGAACCGCTGTCTGATATACCTTATGCTGCTTAAAGTAAATTCTGTTTGTATGCTTATCAAGCGTGTTATTTAGTTCTGACATTTTAGTGATTGATGGTGTTATACGTGGCATCCACAAAGAAAGTTTGTTTATGATAAACTGTACATCAACCTCCAGATCTAAACAAGCAATCGTTTTGGTCTGCTCGATCTAAAATAAGAGTATGTTTTACTCCGCGAAATACTTTATCATAATCGCGACAAAAGCCGAAAATCATGCTTAGCGGAAGCATCATTGTAATTTGACGTGATCCTGCTGCAAGTTTTCTTCGCCTAGCAAAACCTTCGTTATAGCGTGGATTTCTCACATCAAGTGTGTTAAGAAGTAAATTTAACATCGCAGTACCGTCTGCAGCTGCAGCTGGTGGTGTTATATTTAGATTATTAAAAGCTGCTGTAAGAGAAACTCTTGTAGCGTTTGCATTAGCATCTGCAGCAGGTGCGACAATATCTAGTGCAGCAGCATTAGCAATGAGAAAATTTCTCACAATTACAGTATTTTCATCAGCATTAGCTCCATGTACTATAGCGCCTCTCTTTAAAAATTCTGTTGATTCAGCTATACCCCGTCCAGTATCTTTAAACCACATCATATTAGTTGCAGTTGATCTCGAGTAATCGTCGGAAAATGAAATAATATTTAAAATTGTACTTGCAACTTGTAGGTGACTCGAAATATCTTCTACAGTTTGATTGGCCAGTTGATATCTAGCACTTTTGAATAGACTCCACCGTTATTTATAAGAGCTACTTCTGCTCCAACTGCAATTGCAGCAGGTGGATTAGCTACTGTCATAATCTGACCACGAACTTCTAACATAGCCTTATGTGGCAGTAGAAATACATCTTCGTCTCTGGTGTTAAAGGTTCTAATACCAGTTTTATTTGGTTCGTTAGAATTTTCATCAAGGTACTCAACAAACTCGAATTCTGTCACATCGTTGTCGATGTCATAAGTTTCTGTTAACTCGAGATAATTTTTAGTAGACATTTTATTTTATTAGATTATATAAAATTTTATTGCGGCATTGTTACTTTAGATATTAATTTTTGTATGATCTGCTCGCGTTTGGTGATAATAATTTTTTTGTTGTTGTTATCATCTCTTTTTGAGTTTCTTTTGTTTGAGCGATTTCTGAGATAGCTTGTTTTATTTCAGATGCAGTCGGTGGATCTCCTTTTATTTTATTAGCTATTTTTTGTCCCACCGCAGTCCCAGCGGCAGATGCAGCCCAGTTGCAAAAGCTTTACCCGCGTCAATAGCAATTGGTGCAACTTTACGCGCTAGTCCTGGAATATTTTTAATAACTTTAGTGAATATATTTCCAAAAAATCCTCCTACTATTTTTCTTCGATAAACTTTTTTTCTTTGTTTCATTATATTTGATGTTGCATAATTTTTACTTTTGCTCGCGTAGATGTAAATAATAAGTTACAACTTCATTACTAACATGTAACTGTTTTCCTGATTGATCTGTCAACTGCATCCTTATACTTGATATTTGATCTTCAACGTTTAAAGGATAATATATATATGTTGTGGAGTTATTTGCATGAGAGAACCTGGCGGGACTTCTGGTGAGAAACTGTAAATCGTTTGACCTTTGCTACCTTTTGATGTATAAGAGCCAGAAGCAGTAGAGCAATTTACTAATATTGTATTTACTTCCGTTATATTTGCTGGCAGTTCACTGTCATATGTAATAGGCTGATCAAGTGCAGTGTAAGTTTTTTCAGTAAATCCTAACAGTTGTGCAATACTTCTTTCTCTTGGTTCAAGATTGATTGCTATATTTTTCAAAGTTATCCTAGTTCGCAATGTGTTATAATTTGCTGCTAATTCAAAATTATCAGCCACACCGTTAGCTTTTGTTATGAGCTCTTTGATTGTCTTGTTTAGATCTTCAATATTATAAGCTCCTTGCGGAATTTTTATTTTTTTTGTTGTAGATATTGGAGATGTTGTAATCATAGTAAAATACATTTCATCGTTAACATCATTTTTCACGTTAGGTATAGCATTCCAGCAAGTACAAGAAATTAATCCAATTTCATATTGTTTTGTAGGATCTAGTTCTATAGGTGGAATATAATTTACTGAAAAATTTGCGCTATCTTCTGTAGACTCGCTAGAGTTTAGTAATAATGTTGTTTGCATTCCTTTAATATTATATCATTTTACAAAATTAAGTCGCCGCGATTAAGTCGCGGTGTAAAGTTTCATATTCGTCAGATGTTAATAATTCACTCGATCTTAGATGATCAAGTATGTCAATGATTTCATTATCAAGTTCAACACTAACATTCCCAGCTTCCTTTGATGATATTAATAACATTAATCTACCTATCATTTCAGTAGTTGAAGTAAATACTTTTACACCAGTTCCTGTTTTTTCTTTTCTATATTTTTCTACACGAGATTTATCGAGTTTATCAAATTTTCTTTTAAAACTCCACCCTTTACCAAAAGGTTTTGCTCTGCTATTTTCTGCTGTTTTTTTAAACGTGAGAGCAATGACACCCTTTCTCATTCTTTCATAAAGTGGAATCATATTATCAATCTCTGTAACCGTGTTTAATTCATCTTTAGCAGCAGCTCCGTCATTAAATATTACATCAAATTATCGATTAATGCTTGATATTCTGCATCAGTCCACTTGCTTATATCATCAATACCCCTTATATTTTCTTTGTTTAAAAAATCATCATATTCACTACCTTTTATCTCATCATTTGCTCTTTTTGTAAAATGAAGTCTTTGATCTCCAACTTCCATAAACTTTACAGTAAGATCACCGACTCTTTGTTGCTCCTCTTTGATATCTTTTATTTCTCCTGATAAATTTGTTATAATATTTGTTATTCCTTGCGTTGTTAACTCTGCTAATCTTCGCTCAAGTTCCAGCGGATTGTTTATCAATCGATCTGTTTCAGCTTGTCTAACCGCAGGATCAGCTATATTTGCTGTAAGTGCCTCAATCAGTTTTCTCTTTTCTTCATCAGATCTAGTAACAAGTTTTGCAGCAGCTGCTTCCTGTTGTTCTCTAACAATTCCAACCAAACCTTTTCCTGTAGTTGCTTAAGTTCTTCTTCTGACAGTGGTTTAGTTTCAGGTTGTTTACCTAATAATGCTTCAGTAACCGGCTTGAAAATTGTAGCTGTTGTTTCTGTAGCAGTTACTTGCCCACGTCGTGCTTCTTGTACTTTTTGCTTAAGTGATGCCTGAGATTGAGCAAGTTTTTTTAGGTCTTCTATGTGTTGTCTGTATCTTGCTCGTTTGTCCATTATTATAATTATAAATTTTATAAAATTGAAACGCTTTATTGTAAGTAAGTGTTAATACAACAGCGAAACATTTTAGTTGGATCATTTGTAAGTTTATCAAATAAGAAAAAGTTAAATTTATCTTTTGTAGCATTACGGTAAAGTTCAATAAACTTATCTTTTGTCACGCCACCGCATTGCTCGCTTGCAATATTTCTAACGTCAACATTATCCAATCCTGGAAATAAAATAAAACAACCCGTATTTCGCCTAATAAACCTATCAACATTATATAAAAATCCTTGAGCGAGATAAACAGAATTACACTGTTTGTTACGGGATATGAAAAATATGATCTTATTTTGTTCATCTCCATGTTGTTTAGCGGAATATCATCAAAAACTACTATCTTATGTTCATCTGCATCAAGTTGATTAACTGGAATAAGATCTTCTGGCTGCCTAATTATAAAAAAATCTTCACCAGCTTTAAGATCATCACGAAGATTTTTTTATACTCACTTAATAACTCATACTTATCTTGCTGTGGATTGATTGTGTAAATATAAACTCTATCGTAGTTAAAATTATCACCAAGAAGCAAGTTCATAAGCAAATTTGTTTTCCCCGATCCAGTTCGCCCAACAATAAGATAATGACAATCAGGAAGTTCATTGTTATGTTTATGCTTCACTAGTCTCTCTGTATCAAAGTTTAATATCAACGATTTTGCCATTTTGTATAATATTAAACTAGTGTTGATAATTTTATCTAGGATAGTAAATAATGAGTTATTATACAAAATTTGGAACATTATTAGGAGATTTATCCACAAAAAGTTTTAAAGGTGACTTATCCAAATATGCAACTCTTGATCGGCTCAAAAATGAAATCAATAATTTACTAAATCTTACCAGCGTAGATCCAGATGAAGTTGTCATTTTCCAAGACAAAGAAGGACGATTAAAGACGAGTAATGTAAAACTGTCAGATGTAGTTGTACGAAATACTGCTGCGATTGCTAATAATATCGTTACTTTTAACAATCTAGGTAATATACAAGATTCTGGTAGGTCAGTTAATGATTTTGTTAAAAAAGATGGTGATGTATTTAGTGGGAATATTGTTATGAAACAAAATAAGATTACAGATCTTGGAAACCCAACTGAGGATGGGGATGCTGTCACTAAAAAAATATGTCAATGATTGGGACGCTTTAATTACTAATGAAATCACAGCACTCAAAAATGATTTTACCAGTCACGTGAACACATGTTTTATGTTTTCGCAGAAACATAAACAAAATTAGAGATGAATTTTTTGGAAATCATCAAATGTTGGCATTACACTCGCTAATATTAACACAAAAATTAATGATATTAACACAGAAACTCAATGATATTATTAGTGGAATTCCGAATATTGTTGAGAAAACGAGTATGGTTAAATTCCTCACAAACAGATTAAAAATATTGTGTATACTGTTGCATACTGGGTTATACTGGGTGGACGACCAAAAAATAATTCTATCAAATATACTGCAGAAGTTACTGGTATGTATAGATTGTCAGTGCTTAGCAGTGCAAAGTTTAAAAATATCTACCAAATATCTATTTCGTCATCCAAATGATGACTCATCTGGAGTATTATCTGTAATAATAAACAAAAATTCTGAAGAAGAATTTGTACTTGAACCAGTTGATAAAACTTTACAATTAGCAATTTTTCTCTGGTGTTTGGAATTTATAGCTGAACAACCAGCTCTATTATGGATTAACCAAACATAGGACTATGTGAACTAATATTATAATGAAAAGAAGTATAGTTGATTTCAATCATATTTCAAAAGATATTCCAAAACAAGATGTGGACGCACTTAATACAATATAAATATTATCATAGAAAAAAAACTTGGTGTGTTAAAAAATGTTACAATACTACAACAAGATCTTCGAGTAATATCTTATCTACCATTGTTAATGACCAGTTCTGGTATAATTTCAAGTGGGATATCGTTTAATCCCTTTTGTTAATTATATCTGGTATTGGTGTTTCACTTACAGCGGCGTGTAAAAAAGTAGAACCAGACTTTTGATAAAGAAGCACGGTTGTTTAACATCAATTAAAACTTACAAGAAACTACTTGATCACATCCGGTCTTACCTACGAGGAGTTAAATATAATATGGATGATTTATTACGTGAATTTCGTATTATTGACAATATGTTAACAGACATTCTACAATGAGGGTTAGCAAGTATGAAAAAAAATATCATAAAAAATATGAGTAAATAAAATTTTATCTAAACTTAAGATATAATATAACTAAAATAATATCATTTTCATTATTCTAATGCTAGTTTAATTTCCACCTTGTTAACTGAAACGTTCTAACACACAGTTTAATTTTCATCCTGTTATCTTGTGGTAAAACTCGTTTGCCGTCTTTAGAATAATTGTATTCCACACATGCGCTGTTCTAACAAATTAGTCACCTCTGTGTAAAGAGCTTATCGCATTCCAACACCTGTTGTTTTGTTTGGTTACAAAATACCTGTTTACAGGTAGTAGTAGGGGGAAAAAAAGAGGTGGGGGAGGGTAAGTCAAAACCCTGTTTTATTTTGGAAAAAAGGGGGTGGGGTGGGGGATAATTTAGGACTATAATTTATACTTGTTTGGAGGGTAAAAAAACAAAGTGAGTTGAAAACCTGGTTTTCTAATAGGGTGGGGGATAATTTAGGACTATAATTTATACTTGTTTGGAGGGTAAAAAAACAAAGTGAGTTGAAAACCTGGTTTTCCTATACTACTGAAAGTAGTTCGTTATTCACGTGCATCAGTCACGTGGGGGTGCCATATGAAGGTGTTCAATATCGCTGGATATTGAACGATTCTGACAATGTAAAGTTAACGGAGAAAAAATGAACATATAATAATATGTTACTGATTCTGATGCCTTCACCGCTTTTTAGGAAAACTAAATAAATCATTATAATATAAAAATACGTACATTTCCCACCGATAAAAATCCAAGATAGAAATATCAGTTGATCATTTTAATACCTCTATCGTTGATGGAGAATCGGAATATTTCATTAATAAAATAATATCCCGATTCTCCATAGATGAAAAACGCTAGATAAAATAATATAATACTGATTCTGAGACCTCAATGATCGGTGTGAAATCGGCATATTTCATATAATAAAATATATAATAATATTCCGATTTCGCATTATTTAATGGGCGGCCAACTTGTTATTTTTATTATTTAGCTTTCCTCGAGCATTTCATACTTTGCAAATATTGTATGATTTAAATTAGATTTATAACGAGCATAAAATTCATTTGCGAAATCATGACAAATTAGTTGATATAATAGATGATCTAAGTCACGAAATGTTTTCGGTGGAAGAAAAATTATAGAAGTTGAAGAACGGTGTCATGAAGAATTCATTGAAAAGATTGATAAAGCAATTGCAATGCCTTTTGGATAATACAAAATTAAGAATTTAATACATTATTACATAAATTTTCCCGCATTACAAGGAAATGCCAATGTATGTTCAAAATGTAGTACGTAATTTCCTAAATCTGCCCCCAATAAAAGAAAATGTCAGTGTATGTTCAAAATCAAGCAGACAAAGAGTATAAACAGACATATACAATTATTACATGTAAATCAAAGTTGTATTAAAACAAACGAGTATACCTTTTAGATATTAATATTGGTTAATTAATTCAGCCAAAATAAGTATATTTAAAAAAAAAACAGTGTATTATATAATGGGAGGTAATGCGGGGAAAACGAAAATCTTTTATGCATTTAAAATGTTATTCTAATTAAACACAAGTCTCAAAAGTTATCGACTGAGCAATGTCGCTCAATGTAATGACGAAATGGTGGGAAAGCATGGACTGGCTAATTAATGAATCAATTAATTGAATGGTCAGAGATCAACCCCTATATCTCTTACATAAGAGAAAATTTCCTTTACCTACGGACATAGTTCCCAGTTCTTTTTGTGTTAACCTGTTTTGAATGTGAAAGGGTGTCAGTTAGTATTAGTTTCCAACTTCCATTAAAATACAGTTTCTAAAGAGTGAGATTGTAACAAGCCAGAATATGTGATAGGAGATTAAGACAACAACTAAGGTAAACGCTTATTCCCATGGAATAATCAGGCTATCAGAGAAACGATATTCCAGTGAAAATGGAAGAGTCCCTCTTAACTTGGACAGCTCTTGTTCTCTTGTTTTTTCAGAAACAGCCGTGTCTCGTTTAATATAATGCAGCGAAATATTGTAACTTCATTCAGTCAGTAACATGAAAGGTATATATATATATATATATATATATATATATATATATATATATATATATATATATATATATATATATATAGAGCACACACACACACACACACACACACACACACACACACACAATTCCTTTATATTGTTATCGCTTCATGCCAAACGACATTTATCTTTTCTTTTGGCAGGACAGAGTTAAAAGTAATCTTCTTATAAACACCCACATTGTCTCATATCCGCATCCCATTCTAGAATACATTTACTTTGTATTTTTATGGTCAAACGCCCTTTTAAATGTTTTAAATATTTTTAAAATTTGTTAAAATTCTTAAGTCTTGAACCTTTTTTAAATTCCCTATTACGGACAATATCTATTTTAAAGATATTATATCGCCAAGAATATCAGCATTGGTTCCTGGCGTACGCGACCAATATCAGAGTAGGTCGTTAACGTTCTCGGCCCATAAGTAAATCGGCCTACCCAAATCGGCCCATAGCAAATGCGGCCTATTATATATTATCGGTCTACCCAACTTGGCCCATTAATTACATGCTTGGCCCAAGACTGTTCTAATAGTAATGTGAATGAAATGTTCTTATTTTCAAAGGTAGTTTGATTTTCTTTTAATCTTTGCACCTTTCTTGCTAAGGTCATACATTTTACAATTTTAATATCAACATTAAATATTTTCCAGTATTGTAGGTTTAAAACGAATCTGTCCTTGAAAGCTCTCTATGTTGATTAAGTTAATTAGATTTTTCTTAAACAAAAGGTAAAGACCGAGACAACGTTTGATTTATATTTGTTTGTTTATCAAAATCTTCTATCTTTGCCTGATTTTTCCCTATGCTATTTATTCTCTAAATACAAACCGTAATTAAATAATTTGTTTATATAGATGAATTATCGGCAATAAATCTTGTACTTTTTCTTTTCTTGACCAAATTTAGTATATGCTGAGCATGCAGACAAGAGTTGTACTAATCAAGACAGGTGACGTACAAATAATGAAATCAGAGAGAATAATTTAAAGGAAACAGGAGTTTTAAAACCGCACTTGCTTTTTTTGGAAATCTGATCATCACCAGTAATTGGTGTGTTGGTGGCTGGGGAAAGATGGCGTTGTCATGGTTCCATCATAGCTTTGCGGCTCCAACCTCCTTGGACTGGGGACCGATGGGGGAAGGGTCAACCTCCAATTGGGGTGGCTGGTTTAAAGATCAAACACACCTACATTTTGGCTCTGCTAATGCACTAGTAGCTGGACTTTCAGGATCGTAGTAAAGATGTGTTTGTTGCAACTCGACAGAATATAGGATTTTAGTACCATTGATATTGTACCAAAATAAATCTTATTTGCGTAACTTAGCAAGTTTCAATTCCCTACACTGCAGTTTATCAGGATATCAGCGTGTAAGAGAGCACCAATGTGCAAACTAAAACGCTCGTCGTCTAAAAAGGTACGTAGAGTAGTAACACAATTGGAATGGGTAGTTGAAATATTGCATGGATCTGATGTTTTAATCAAGTTCATGTATTTCATATTTTGTTGACAATGTATAAATATCGGCTAAACAGCTTGAATCTGCTACCAAAATGCATACATTTTCAAACGGAATTAAATGAAACTATAATTCATTAGTGATATATTTTATCCCTTTCTATAACAATTAAGTTTGCAAATATGTATCTTTAATTTTAACTAATTATGTCATTCATAAATTTTCTTGCATTAGTTTACTTGAGGGAACACATCAGTTTCATACCACTGGGGCATTTTAGTTCTTTCAATGATGCACCTAGACTGTAGTGTGCATTATATATTGGTGTAGGTTTATAACTTTCGTATCTTTTAGTTTTCAAAAACAATCCAAATACACATATCACTTCATTTGGTATTATTTCACCTATGTTCGTTTGCTATGTGTGACATAACTGTTAGTTTGATAAGTTAGACCAATACGTTAATCTTGTGTATAAAGTTAAAGTGCTTTATATTTTAATGCAGAATGAAAGTAGGCGTATTTTACATTTGAAACAGCAGGCAGCCTTTAGCATTCCAGGCACTGACATAATGAAAGTGAAAGTAACCTATGAGATGATTACAATATATGATTGGGTACCCTCGGTCTTCGGTTAAGATACAGTCAATCCAGTGCTTTAACCAAAGACCCAGGCGACGCAGTTGTATAGTTAGAATGTTATTAGTCATTGGAAACTTCGGAGTCAGTCCCACGGATCACACTTCGAACGGATGTTTATAGCTAGCATGCCAACTACCTCGCCTATTTCTAAAATAAGGATTAACCGAGAAGTTACAAATATATATATATATATATATATATATATATATATATATATATATATATATATATATATATATATATATATATATATATATATATATATATATATATTTATTAGTGACTTCTCAATCAACCCTATAGTCAATCCAGTTATAGAAATGGCTGAGATGGTCTGGATAGAATAGGATATATTTGTTGTAGTGATATGTTCGGCAAACAAACTGTATGATTTTTATGAAAAGCATTGTGACATCTTTCTGTCTTGCAGAAATATCAGATGTTGCTCCGAATGGTGGCGCGGCATAGATTCACGAATCGAGATAAAAAAAAGGATTGTATTCGGAATAATTCTGATCTTTATTCGGGGAATACCGTGACCTCAACTTATGACATATTTTTGGGAAATCCCATGTAATTAAATGGACTTGAGGGAAAAAGTGTGTTTACATATGTACTTTTCTGTTTCATTTTGGTGGAAATGGCTGGATTAGAAGGGATGGAGTCCTTGCAGTTAGGTTCCCGGTAAGTTAATAATTATTAAATATAAATTATTGTTTGATAAACTCCAGAAATATAGTATTTGTGCAGGCTGAATTCCATTTACTATTTTTAATATTAATCATACCTAGATAAAAGATCATGACACTCCAAATATCCAAGCATTACAGATATATTATTTTATTATAACA
This sequence comes from Potamilus streckersoni, assembly GCA_016746295.1. Classification (NCBI taxonomy): domain Eukaryota; kingdom Metazoa; phylum Mollusca; class Bivalvia; order Unionida; family Unionidae; genus Potamilus; species Potamilus streckersoni. The sequence goes on from JAEAOA010000187.1 coordinate 76,421, forward strand.
CTCATACCCCTGTTGGTTTTCTAATCCCAAGTCCTGGCAGAGGCCAGGGGATAATGATATAAGAAACAACAGTCCGTTAAGCATACATCTTCGCTGATTGTATGTAAAAAATAAGAATAAGAATTTTTTTAATGTCATTATTATTGTAATTTTTCATATAAACTTGAACCGCCCAAGGGCGAATTAGGTCAAGTGTTGCTGTGGAGAGTGTGAAATTTCCAAATGGCCTTGACTTTCATTGAAAGGGTAACAAAGTAAATGTATATGTACTCGGAGTGTGCATAATACATAATAAACGTGCGCAAGAATAAAACAATGGTCTAATTTCAAGTGTTGGGCCTTAGCATGTTTCCGTGTGTATGGTTTTTGTTTAGCCTTGTGGGGTTTATGGAACCCCTAAACCGTCTTTCTCCGCAGACCCTTCCTCGTCTGCACACATTCCTCAGGGGCTGTACAGGCGGAGCCAAGGCACCACCCTTCTAACATTTAGTTAATACATTACTAGTATATTTCGTGAAATTATGCAGTGCGTTATAGATAGAGAGTTATTAAGTATATACACGTGTGGGTTATCAAGGTACCACATATACTTGTGGATAATAATATTACATAATAATAATTATAATGATACAATTGTTATTATTATTATTATTATTATTATTATTATTATTATTATTATTATTATTATTATTATTATTATTATTATTATTATTATTATTATTATTATTATCATTTGTAGTAGTAGTAGTAATAGTAGAAGAGGTAGTAGTAGTAGTCATGCAACTATTTAGGAAGATCGCTGATATCCGAGGTTACAACTCATTTTTTTAACAATTAGAAATCATTATAGCCAGTGAAGCGAGCCAAGCCCGCACACATTCTCTTCGATTTAAACGTTAGTATATTTTAGACATGCCTGCATCGGCAATCTTACAGAACTGCTGTTCCAGGACTGCTCAATTGTACACTGCTGCGTGCCATGTCATATTCCTCTCTTTAGTTTAATTATTTCTTTTAATACATACAATACAAATATTCAACGCGTACGGCGTGCCTTTCGAAAGAGTCTGGCATGGTGTGTAAACGATAGTTTGTCAACAGTCGATAGATTATACATAGCGGCCGGTATGTTTGGTACAGTTAGGATCCAGTATAAGCTCTGGAAGAACCACCAATCTACTTAAAGCTACTGGCAAACTTTCTCACATATCCACGTTAGCGAAGCCAGAGACTCGAACTCGAGCCGACAAAGGTGAGATATGAATGATCTGTAAAAGCAAGCACCTTAGACCACTTGGCCACACCAGCCCCTATTGAACGATAAGCTACAACAATAAACCAGTGTCAACTGGCAATATTTTATGTTTTCAAATTTAACAGAATTACAAAATAAAAGATTTTTAAGACGGATATTGAAATAAATACGGTACGGCTCAATGACCTAATCCACCAAGTATGCACACAAGGTAAACATGGAAGTGAAAGTAATTAACGAAAATCAATGTAGTACAAACACCGACTTCTGTATATGTAGTCTTGAAAAGGTATGAAGTTTAAAATATTATGTACCTTTATTACTAAGTGGATTTAAATACAAAGCTAGTCTTGTATTATATTAAATCGAGTGTAATTAAAAAAAAATCATTTGAGAGAGAGAGAGAGAGAGAGAGAGAGAGAGAGAGAGAGAGAGAGAGAGAGAGAGAGAGAGAGAGAGAGAGAGAGAGAGAGAGAGAGAGAGAGAGTTTTTTCTTTCTAGTGGCCAAAACGGACTCTGAGGACAAATTTTTTAATTGACTAAATTGGTTGGCGAATAGTGCAATACACATCAAGCTAACATTATCTTCAATATACAATATACATAAAATTGAATAAGAAAGTAAATTACATACGGACTCGCTTGAAGAAAAATGAAAATGACAAAAGCAGGCTAATTTACGTAATGTCTCCGTAGGGGTTGTTGTTGTTGTTGTTGTTGTTTTTGTTGTTGGGATTAACTCCATTGTTCAGCTCAATATTGGCTGTACACTTTTGATCCTAATTCTTCTTTTATGAAATAAATAATCTCCTCCATGATTCATATTATTGTCACTTGAAATTTCCATTGTTTGCTTATGATTTGTGCTTATTATTCGCATTTTGTGACCCTATCTCACGTTATAGAATAGCATCCTTTTCCCGATCTGATGATACATGCGTGAAGAGAGAAATGGGGTTGGATAAATGAAATCCGAAGTCCCTCCGAAATGATCTAGATAACACAAATGTTCTGAGGGATTAGGGATATATAGTAAGTTTGACATTTCAGGAGTTGGCTGCCAACAGGTAGGTTGTCTGCAGGTGGTACAGATGGTAGGTCAATATTTACGGTTATAAGGTTAGAAGGTGGAAAAATTTAATTTCTTACCATCCTTGTGTGGTTGCCTTCTTGTTTTGTTAGATTGATGCCTACTGGCATTGAGTTAGGAACTATATTGATTCAGATCTGACCTAAAAGATTTCTTGTCCCGAGGTCCGTTAACGTCCTTCCGCACTAGAGAGGGATGAATGTTCCAAGACACCTGGGTGGGTTGGGAGGCGAGATGGAATGGCAACGTCTGAGCTGCTAAACCTCCGAACTTCTTCAATTCTTCCTCCAGAAAGCAACTGTGACCCAGATGGGGTCCTCCATAAAGGCATGATAGATGAGGCTTGATCAACGTGGACGGCAGCAATGCGTAACGTGGTATCAGATTTGAATTGGCCAAATTAGTGAACGCATTAACAAGTGCATGGTGAGCTATTCGATTAATGACTATCATCCAAGGGTAGGTAGATTTCTGTGCGAGCCGGAAAATTGTCATTGGGGTCAGATCTAATATTGAAGACGTAGCACTTCTGTTCCAGTAATAGTTTTGACGTGGAATGGAACACATTTTTGTCAACTGCATAAAACAGTGGAGCTGATATTTGAACACCTGCTATATTCTTGTTAAGGGACGGGAGATCAGTAGTGAAGGAATTTATACAAGCAAGATGATAATGTTTCTGGAACCGATTTGGAAAAAGTCCTCTTCCTCCTCGTCGAGACTAGAGATGTTTTAACTTTATTGCCTTCAGTGGCAGGATGGCATTCTGAAGCAGGCAATGCTATAATTTCAATAAGGGCGGCCATAAAGCTAAATTCAGTTCGTTCCATAGTCGGATAGTCGGATCTTGGTATGACTGATTTGTACGAGGTTATTTACACTGTGTGTCAAATACCCATCCGGGTCTGCTTGCAAACCTGAATAAGTCATACCTGTCGGCATCGTTTACTCAATTCCATCCTCTTTGAAAATCTCACCAGCTCTCCCATATGGATAAGCGATGAATTAACGGAACTACTAACTGGTTTGCTTGGCATATGGTCGGTTTGGTTATCGGTCGCTCCAATGGCCTGGCTCGGCGGACAGATTTCTCACCGAACGGTGAGGCTATACGGACTAAGATCACCCTATTATGGTATTATGCACAGGAACCAATGAATCCTATACAAACCTCATGCGTATTGACTGACAGGCAGGAAGACCATGCACAGACTTGTGGGGTGGGGGACTTAGAACCACTGGGAATCCTAAAATTGAACTGATGAGACACTACTCCTATGAGTCAAGCAAAGGAACATTATATTATGTTATTGTTATTATTATAATTATTATACGGGAGAGAAATAGAGGTAATATTTATCTTCATGTCAGTAATTATGTCATTGACTATCGGGCTAGTAGTCTCATCTGTTCAAAGTCAGAAAATTTACCCTTTCCAGTCAAAGCTCCTCCATTGCCGCTGAAGGTTTTGTAGCTGATGGTTGAAAACAACGAACATTTGGTTGTGGTGGTAGGGTACCCCAGTGTTTCCAATGCAGGTTGACTTGTGACATATACTGAGGACGTCAGCCTTATAAATCCTCGACTTATTCCATCTTTCTTTTCCTTTAGATGCCTTCTGGACTACTACAGCCTAGGCTTCATTTGACTGATTATTACATATGCTGCTTGGCATCAATTATAAACAGTTAGTACATACAATACAGGAATCATGGTTATCTTCCTTTGCTTTGAACGTTTTGCATGTTATGCATATTGGATGACATTCGCACTGAAACGACAAAAGAATAGTAAAAGCTTAAAGTATAAATTAGTAAGTCAGTTTAGTACTAACTCACTAATATCACTGCCGTTACTGCGTGGGTTTGAATATAAGATTTGGCGAATGTGGATATGTGAGATAGCTGCCAGTAGCTTCTCGTGGGTCGGTGGTTCTTTTCGCGGATTTACCGGTTTCTTCCTCCACCATTAATACTGGCTGCCATGTATAGCCTATCGTGTGCTGTTTTGTTGTTGTTGTTCTGGGGTTTAATTCCATTTTTTATCTCAGGTGCTGGAAAATAGCTTTCTCACATATCTACATTCGCCGAATCTTAGACTTTAACCCACTCAGACAGCGGTGAGATGGCATTTATCCGTAACGGACAACGCTTTAGACCACTCGGGGCCCCGTCCTGTCATGTGCTGAAAAATGGACTTGAGCCCCATAACAACAACAACTACCGATACTATTGGAAAAAGGAAAATAGTGACGTGTTTAAGATGCCTCTAATATATACATTAAACTTAGAAATTTTAAGAAGATGAATAAATGCTAATCAAAACGGCAACACTAGGAAAGGACAAAACATGAATTAGCAACGCAGCATAATATTAACTGGCTAATGGCGTAAGCGGAAATAGTCAAAGTTACACTAACTCGTAAATGACAAGATCTAAACGATAGCGTGGTGTAACGTGGTCTTAAATAAACGAAAATAATGAAGGTGACAAGGTCACTCAAATGGGGAAGAAAATGAAAATTAAGGTATACGACCTTGCGTAGAATAAATATTTCTTACAATAAATCCAAAAGGAACGTCAGATGATCCAATTTGAACACAAACATTACTTGGATTGTCGGCGATGAATTGTACAATTTTATTAGTACAGCAGGAAACCTAAAATCTAGCGACACATGACAGTGGCAAAGTGAGGTAATAGGCAAGAATTATTACCCTTTGTCTACATGAGATACAGAAAAATATGCTTTTCGTCTTTTGTTAGTTCAGGGTTCAGAAGGTAGTTGGCTAATATAATGTGATTGGGAGTCACATTTGAAATGTAAAAAACTTTGTTGACTTGCATGGAAAGGTTGCACATAAGAGAATGACATATTATGGTAAACTTTCATTAAATCTAGCCAATCTAGAAATTTGTCATTGATGACAGTCAACTTGTTAGCCAAATTTGCTGGATTGTGGATCGAAATTTTGGAACCTGGATTTCTTTAGCGTAGGATTTTGACTTGCGACCACAATCTATTTTGTGCTGCCACAATTTATGGTAGATGATCTCTATCAATTTACTAATCAGTACACTTCAAGACCTTGGAATTCTCTTTAATATATTCTGTCTCAAAATGGAAGCGGAATACAACTATTCAGGTCCGCTTGCGCTTCATTATCCTGATGTAACCGTTGTTCCTGCGGTATACCTCTATCATGTGCGCACGAGTAATGTATATGGAATCCAAATCGAGCTTCAGTTGACTGCAAATAAAATTTATCCCATCAAAATAGTTTTCTCTGAAAGTTTCATCAACACCTTAGAAAATCAAATTGTTTCTCCTACTTTTAGTTTCGATATCTATTGGTTTGTATAACATATCTACACATTTATTTTTGACTTCATTGTGTTGGTCAAACTTTTTGAAAACGGAAAGCAAGACAGAGTCACAAGATGACATACTTTCAGACAATGTTCTTTGTCTTTAATGCCAGTTTATCCTCGACTGAGGCATGTCTAAAATCCTTTTTTTTTGCCCAAAGCTCCCACCAGTACTTTCCCGCCTTTTTTTTAATGCTCAAAGTTTGAAATCCGCCCGCCATTTTCTGTATCACTGTTATTTAGCCCAGAAAATCGATTATTCACTAGGACAATGTGGTTCAATAGTTAACAAGATGTGTGATATCATAATTATAACTCCATATAAAAGTCTAGCGTATGGAATCCTTTTAATGGTAACACTTCAAGCTATCAAATCCAAAAATTCCCATCAGCATATGCATACTGCTGTACTAAATGCCATTTTTAACATATTTAATGTTTATTCGTAACAAAACCACAAACATAACATTTTCTCCATCTATGTACGATATCATAATCCAGTCAAAAAATATTTGTATATTGAATAAAGTTAGAATTATGCAATATGAAGTAAATTATATAATTTTCATTGATGTCGTAGTTAATTCACACAATAATATCTTACATAACTAAATCGTATTTAGTAGGGTTAATTAAAAACCAATGTATTGTGTCGAATTAAGTACCGCAACCGCATAAATGCTTCTGTTGGAAGTCGTGTGATTGAATCTAGCAGAATTATGAAATCTAACTAGGTAGATTATCAAACTCTGTGATGTGTATATTTGGAGATAATAGGAGACAATTTAACATGAGCAACAGTTAATGAAACAATAGTGACACAGAGGGACAGTTTATTTAAGGTTAGGAAAAGATGCTAAAATGCAACACATTAAACAAATTAAAATAAATCAATTCCTCCATATTAATTCAATGGGATAAATATAGTAAATGACGACTCGTATCAGAGAAGATTTTAGTGAGGGAAAGCCAGAAAAAAGTCACCCTTTACTGAAGGTTGCATCTAAAGATTAAGAAATTATTATAGAAATAATTATCAAGTATTTTCAACTTGCTCAGGCAGAAAACAGATTAAAGTATATAAAGATTGATAAGAACTGGTAAGACGAAAAGGTTGAAACGGATCGCTCACAGTCAGACCAGAAAATGGTTACAAATATTTCTGAAAATGTTTGTTTATGTGTTTTGGAATTTAACCTAGCTTGAACAATTTGCCTCACATCGTTACAATGCCTGCAGTGTGGCAGTTTATCGTGATGTCAAGCTCAGGGGCATTATGACATAATCATGTGGTATCATGTCCCACTCAGTCATGTTGTTATGACACGCGGTCAACAAGTTATAATAATAACGTCTTGATGTCCAAGCAAAGCAGCTGCTCTACCATGTTCAATAGTCTTTAGTATGACTTGACCAGGGTTTAAACCCACGACCTTCCGCATTCGAGGGCAAGTTCTAATCATTTAGGCCACAGAAGCGGTCTTTCGTTCTCATATATAAAGAAATATTAACAGATTTGCTTTTTTCTCCTGAAGAAAAAAGTAAATTAAATTGTTAGAAAAAAATGATGTGAATGTAGGAAATTAAAAAGTCACGTCAATGAAATCAGACGTTAGAATTTATGACATTATATATATATATATATATATATATATATATATATATATATATATATATATATATGTATATATATATATATATATATATATATATTTATATATAGATATATAATATGTATAAATTATATGCTATATGTATATATATATATATATATATATATATATATATATATATATATATATATATATATATATATATATAAAGAAATTATATAAGTACTGCAAACGCTGATTAAGGTAATTCAGATATATTTGTTGCCAAATTCCAAGGAGGTATAACAAGTACTGACATTTCTTAGTGAGATCTAAATTTCATTGCAACAGGATAAGTACTTGCTTTTGTGTTATTCTACTATTTGTTGTTCATTACCTTAGCTGCAAATACTAATTTTTAAGATCTAACCTTTTATTAGCAATATTAAATTGTGATCACCAAAGGGTGAAATAAAATGTTAATTTAAATATCTATATATGACCAATAAATATTTTGGCAAGAACATAAGGTTTTACAACAGATGAGATAATTATAAATGACTGTCATTTTATTCCATCACAGAAACCAGTGGGTTCGCGGTCAAACTTTGGAAATTATTCTCAGTTTTGGTTGTAGGTCATACCGTCGTGATTTAAATACCTTCATCTTTTTGATCTTCCTGTCTACATTATTCTTACATCACAATTAAATAAAATGTCCTTTATCACGTATACAAGAATAGTCTTATATAATAACTACATTCTTCTACTGAAAATATATAAATTAGAAAGGCTGTTTACAATCCAGTTTAAAAGTGGGCCAAATGACCTTGGAAATGGCCGATCGTTAACACTCGATGTTTACAAACTCTATGAGCTAAAATAGTGCATAAGTAACGTTAAAATCAAACTGAGTCAAGCCAGATTTTAGAAAAGACTCTCAAGTGCAATAAAAGTTTTCATTACAACAAAATGTAATGAAACAAAATTAAATTAAAAAAGAATTCTAAAACTAACACACATGCAATTTAATTACATATACTTAACAGTATGTATGTATGTATGTATGTATGTATGTATGTATGTATGTATGTATGTATGTATGTATGTATGTATGTATGTATGTATGTATGTATGTATGTATGTATGTATGTATGTATGTATGTATGTATGTATGTATGTATGTATGTATGTATGTATGAATGTATGTATGTATGTATGTATGTATGTATGTATGTATGTATGTATGTATGTATGTATGTATGTATGTATGTATGTATGTATGTATGTATGTATGTATGTATGTATGTATGTATGTATGTATGTATGTATGTATGTATGTATGTATGTATGTATGTATGTATGTACGGTTATGAAAATTATTCAATCTCTATAGTATGGTTTGTTAGATTGATTATTGGTTCATCAGGTAACATTTTACATTATTACATGAAAATTCCATTTATACTCTTCAGTTTAACAGATTTTGTCAACATTTAACTTTTTTTATATTTGTGGATTTCATTATAAAATATAAAGGGTATTTATCAATGCAGACGTTGTTTTCTCTGTATTATATTTTGATCTTTAAATTTGTATCATATTTTAACTTTTGAGATAGCTGGAATAAGCAATGTGTTTATGTTAGGTTGTGTTGCTAGAAATGGATACGATGTAGTCCTCATCAATTTGTTTCCTTAACATCTTAGATAATTATTTATTTGTCAAAATTTTGAAATTTTGTTTCCATATTGTAAATGTTATAAATTGAAAAATATATAATACTATGTGGTAGCCATTCATCGTGTGATCCATAAATTCGCATAATGTACTAAATCTACTAAATTCTTTATTAAATTGGAGCGGATGCCGGCCAGTTTTGTTTACCGTATTAAGGGTGTGAAGATTGTATGCAAACATTACTTGCTAAATAATATTGAAATCCTTTTCTTCAAGTTTAATGTTGGCTGACATGTAACGTGTGTTCACATAATGGACAATTTGATGGAAAAGAGGATATAACATTCTTTTATCATCATACAAACAAAACGCTAAAGATAGATTTGCATTGATTTTGTCTTGTTATACATTCCAGGAGTTTGTGGTTTTACACCTGGTCATTTTTATTACGATTCTTGCTGTCTTTTCAAGAAAGATCTCAAGGATGTAAAATTTAATTGGGGGATCGTTTCTGAATGTCTTTCTTAATTATTATTATTATTATTATTATTATTATTATTATTATTATTATTATTATTATGTCTTTATTAATTATTATTATTATTATTATTATTATTATTATTATTATTATTATTATTAATTATTATTATTATTATTATTATTATTATTATTATTATTATTATTATTATTATTATTATTATTATTATTATTATTATTATTATTATTATTATTATTATTATTATTATTATGTCTATATTAATTATTATTATTATTATTATTATTATTATTATTATTATTATTATTATTATTATTATTATTATTTTACTGTCTTGCATCCATGTGGATCAGAACGACATTATTCTAAGGATGACAAAGAAACCAAATGAATTCAATCATTCAGAATTCAGGGTTAACAAGTTTAAAAATCTACTTTTAAATTAACTATATAGTATGCAATCCTCCGACAATAATTTTGTCCACTAGTATATTTTAAACAAGTTTGCTTACAAATGTATATTTCAAATTTTTGTCATTCTGCAGAACATTCCAAAATAGAATTGAGGAAGAGATGAAGGATATTAATACCCTTTTACTATCAGCAAAGACAGGCAAGTGGAATGATGTCTGGCGCATTTTTGGCATTCCAGAAAAGCCTAAAAAGGCGTACCTGATAAATTCTATTCCAGAGAATCGTCGATGGGGAGTTTTGCACCAGGCTGTCTACTGGAAGGATCCTAACATTCTACAGAATCTACTCAAGTTTCGTGCATGTGATTCTCGCATAAAGGCGAAAGAGTGCACATCGGAAGTTGGTAAAACAAGCGGTATGACCGCGCTTGCTATATCACGAGCATATGGCTGTAAGGAGGTGGAGAAGGTACTATTACAGCACGAGTGCAATTTTAAGGAAGAGGATGAAGAAATTGACACCTTTCAACCTTGGCATGCAGACATTGAACCGAATGGATTTGGCTTGATACCAGTTACTCTTGCTAATTACAAAAACACATTTCATCCTCAAAAAATTGACCCTCAGAAATCTATCTTATCGGTACTGGGAGATATTTTCAAAGATTTGAACACCTCAGAGAATAGATGGAAAGAGGTTCGCGAAAAAATGTGTGACTCTTTGTACGTGGTCAGTGAAGAATCGGTCGCACAACTCAAGAAATGTACGTCGAGACAGAACTTTTACGAGGCAATCATAAACGTTTACACGGAGGAATCAACATACCTTTATACGTATGTGAACACAGCCTTACGAAGACAGCAGGAATCTGACTACAAACCATCAGCAGCTGATCTTGCAATGGGTCCATATGTGGTTATGTACCAGACACTTCTCATTTTCTGGGGACAGCTGAAGCGTGAAAATGCCAAGACCTACCGAAAAATGTTACTGACTCCAAAAGATATGGAAAAATACCAGGTAGGTGTAAAATTTACATGGCTATCCTTCGTTTCGTCCTCAGTGGAGGCTAAAAAGGCCATGCCTTTCCCTACATGCGGCGGTGTAAAAGGTGAATGCAGCGTAACCTTTATTATCGACAACACAGCCGGTTCAATGTACCAACCAAGAGATATTGAAAAGTATGCAAAGTATACGGAAAGAGAAAGAGTGTATCCTGCCGGTGCAAAATTCGAGGTAACCAACAGGCGGCGGGACAATGAGAAGACTTACGTGACCCTAAAACTTCTGAGCAGTTAATTGAGTATATTGCAGATTGATCTTGATGGTAAGACATGGCTATCTGCGCATGCTCCTAATTGTGTGACAACACAAAACATTCTGAGATGCAACATGTTATATTATATATATATATATATATATATATATATATATATATATATATATATATATATATATGTGTGTGTGTGTGTGTGTGTGTGTGTGTGTGTGTGTGTTCTTTTGCACTGTTAATTGAATATAAGAAGGTTTTGCTAGGACGGATTAATTGTTTCTGTTTAGGGTTAAAACTACGGGATTAGTAATACTAGGTTTTAAAAACTGCATCTATTTTTGGTGTTTTGTAGCCAGACAAATGTTTGCACAGTAGAATAACCTACATATGTTATTTTAGAGATCAATATGGTAGCAGTGCGTATGTTCCACTAGTATTTACATTCTCTTCTATATTTCTTCCGCTTTATTTGTGAAAAGCAGAACGGTATAAACGACTTGTATGCATGATATAAGAGCTTTACTGATATTATTTCCATTCCATTCACAATTAACAAAATTTATTTATAATGCTAATACATACATTGATGAGAAAAAAGATATTACATTATGCCCTTAACATTTTGTCATTGGGTATTTAATGAAGAGAGAGAGAGAGAGAGAGAGAGAGAGAGAGAGAGAGAGAGAGAGAGAGAGAGAGAGAGAGAGAGAGAGAGAGAGAGAGAGAGAGAGAGAGAGAGAGAGAGAGAGGTAAAACTGACATGCTGACTGAGCAACAAACACAGACTGAACGAGCAAGGGAGATAAACCTTCCGGCATTATAACTTTTAAACAGTATCCGTTTTAGAACCCGACTAATGGTTGAAAAAACAGATAAAACAAAGTAAAGAATCGAAGTAAAGTTTTTGAGAAAAAGAAAAGAGAGCGGAATTCAGTTCATTTGTGTAGTATGTTTAATTCATTAAAAAGGGAACTATTGTCTTATGTCTCATTATTAACTTATTTTATTAACAATTAACAAGTGGAAATACATCTTTGATCTTGAGAGTACAGAAGCAATTTTCAGCACATTAAGCCATAAGTATAGGAGTATTTATATTCCACATACATACATACATACACACACACACACATATATATATATATATATATATATATATATATATATATATATATATATATATATATATATATATGTATATATGTATATATATATATATATATATATATATGGAGTGAGAGAGGACTAGGAGCATTTGAAACTGGAAGTTGCAGCATTTGATATTATTATGTGAAATATATTTCTCGAGATCACATGTTTAGGTTTTGTTTAAAGTTTCTAATTTGCATATATGTCCTAAATAGTTTGGTGCATTTCTTTATGAGACGTAGACGATTCATCATGTTACATGATTCTTGTTGTGATTTAAGTATCAAACTTGCTTTGTGTGACCTTAACGTTATTATTCACCCTGCAAGATACGTGCCGTTCTCTGTTTAGACCTTGTTTTTGACTCTTTCTATGTGACATATGAGCTGTCGATGCATTGAAGTAATAGTAAATGGTTGTATACTTTATCAATGGTATCATTCTACATAAATACAGTAAATAGTGCACTCAATATTTAACTAAAGGGTGTATAAGTATTGTCTCGATGCCAGTCACTGTTGTTGACTTTTCTTTATTAAGTGTCATTGTGTCTAATGGCGTTTAAAATTAGCTAGAGTTAGACTTCTTCACAAACAAGGTAGTGCTGCTGATGCAAACACTTATATGCTTTCTCCTAAACTCAGTATCTGAGAAAAATAAAAAATGTTCAGTTTGACATGTAGACTTTTAATATGAGGTGAACATCAATGCAGTGTTTTAGGATCTTTTCTTTCAGAGTTATGTAAATGGTATGATAAAGAGCAAAGACGCCGATTGTAAGGTTTAATGATATACACATGACAGTGATTTCATGTTTGCACATCATTATCCTTGGTAAATTTAGAAAAAACATGGGAAAATGTTTAGAATCCTGCAATAAATTGTCCACTGCCAAACACACTAGCATGTATGTATGTATGTATGTATGTATGTATGTATGTATGTATGTATGTATGTATGTATGTATGTATGTATGTATGTATGTATGTATGTATGTATGTATGTATGTATGTATGTATGTATGTATGTATGTATGTATGTATGTATGTATGTATGTATGTATGTATGTATGTATGTATGTATGTATTTATGTAAGTGTGTATGTATGTATGTATATGTGTATGTAAGTATATGTGTATGTATGTGTGTATGTGTGTGTATGTATGTATGTATGTATGTATGTATGTATGTATGTATGTATGTATGTATGTATGTATGTATGTATGTATGTATGTATGTATGTATGTATGTATGTATGTATGTATGTATGTATGTATGTATGTATGTATGTGTGTGTATGTGTGTATGTATGTATGTATTTATGTAAGTGTGTATGTATGTATGTATATGTGTATGTAAGTATATGTGTATGTATGTGTGTATGTGTGTATGTGTGTATGTGTGTGTATGTATGTATGTATGTATGTATGTATGTATGTATGTATGTATGTATGTATGTATGTATGTATGTATGTATGTATGTATGTATGTATGTATGTATGTATGTATGTATGTATGTATGTATGTATGTATGTATGTATGTGTGTGTGTATGTGTGTATGTGTGTGTATGTATGTATGTGTGTATGTATGTATGTACGTATGTATGTATGTATGTGTGTATGTATGTATGTGTGTATGTGTGTATGTGTGTATGTGTGTGTATGTATGTATGTGTGTATGTATGTATGTACGTACGTATGTATGTATGTATGTATGTATGTATATGTATGTATGTATGTATGTATGTATGTATGTATGTATGTATGTATGTATGTATGTATGTATGTATGTATGTATGTATGTATGTATGTATGTATGTATGTATGTATGTATGTATGTATGTATGTATGTATGTATGTATGTATGTATGTATGTATGTGTGTGTGTATGTATGTGTGTATGTGTGTATGTGTGTGTATGTATGTATGTATGTACGTATGTATGTGCATGTGATATTGCAACTGATTATAATGCTTATATTACGTAAGTTGTCGATATTATTTAAATTGTTATATGTATTAATGTGTTAGTATTGTTATTTGTTGATTCTACGAAAATAAATGTTATTACTAATAATTTCATTATTTTATAGAAAGATGTTAGCATATACTTGCTGTACATAAGCTAGCTGGTATGCATCATCCTTGGTCATGTGATCGCTACCAGTGAAAGTACTTTGGATAATTTACGCACTAAAACAAACAATTAACACATTTGTCAGATCTATATTGGCTATTATATTGAAGACATGAGATGTACAACAGTATTCATTTAGAACACCCGTTGCATATATTGACGAATAATGGATATTTCAATATGAAACGATACTACAAACTTTTCGCCATGAGAACATTTTACATATAACAAATGAGATGATGATATTGTAAATTCGCGATCTACATTACACTACTTTCAAATTAGTTTTTTTTTTCTTCTCTTTATGTTTAAACCAATTAACATATAAACGAGCAAAACATTGTGAGAATGGCCATAACCTTTATGAATAATTTACCATTGCGTAATCAATAACATAGAAACAATGAGAAGTCGATATTTGAAAGAGGTGATTTTTCTCTGCAGATCATTGACCTGCAATAATACGCAAAACCATTCAAGTGTGCCTTTTTCATGTTTAAACCAAACATTTATCTGAAATGAATGTATAAATTATATTCCCTATTTTTCCAAGAGTTGTTTTCAAAATTACTATGATCAATTGGAAACTTGATTGCCGAATAAAGGATTAGATATGTGAAAATGAAATGTATTATGGAACATAAAAGCTTTAACTGTAAACATCGTGGATGGGAGAAACAGACAAAGCTCTGATTCAGGTATTAAAGTCATGCTACACAAAAGGTAGGCTAAGTGAATAAATGTAATAAACCTAAAGTTACAGATGTTTAATACTTTATTCTGTCTATAAATAATAATGGTGTTTACAGTCAAACCAGCGAGCAGAGTGAAATTTTTTATCTTGGATGACAATTTTTCTGTGTTTACTTATATTAATAAATAATTTATCGAGGCTCAGGAATTCCGGATGGTGAAAGGAGTAAACCTTAATCCAATATGACGACTTTTGGTTATGGAAGTCAACTGGCTTGCACCTGAATACAGTGTCCAAATGCATATAATATTTAGTATGAATTTCAATAATTCCTGATGTATCACAATGATATAACCCAGACTACTTTAAATGATTTCACAAATTTCCTGAATTAGCGTATATCCAAATTCATGCACTTCGTAATTCCATGGCTGAAAAGGAAAAAAATGAGAAACATTTGTGGCTTGCATGATATTTTAATTCAAGATTATCTCAATTTGTTTCAATATATAAGCAAATTATGTTGCAATATATTAACGACATAAACTTGTTTAAAAAAATAAAACCGTCTGGTCGATAAAAAGTTTTGGAATCTGAAGTTTTATCCTTTTCTCTTATATCCACACTCTCAAAGAAGCATGGTGATACTGTAATATAGCCAATACGAACTCTTTGAGCTTCTGCTACATTGTTAAAGCTAGACATGAAACTTGATCCATATATTAGGTATGTAGTTTTAAAATTAATGCGAATAAGTGAGATAAGGCAGATGCGTATTTTATAAAACCTACGTGATAACTGTTTTTGTTTTCAAAATTGTAAGATGTCTTCTCCTGCATTTGTCATCCTAAATCCTGACATTATTTTTAGAGGGAAGAGTAATTTTATCAGCTACATGACAAAATGAAGACATATCTGTGCTGATATGTATGTTGATTCAATAGTACATAATACAAAAATCTAATTATATCTACAAATGCTAAGAAAATGTTGCTATATTTTCTTTTCACAAAGAAAATATACCATTAAAATGGGACACTGGACATAGAGAAAAGACAGAAATAAGAAGGGTAACAAGATAATATATTTTTGCTTTCCATTCGCTGTAAGAAGCCACATTTCAACGTGCATTAACAATTCATGACGGTGTCTTTTGTTGACATTGTGCTTAACTTTCTGTACATATACTAAATATTGTGCAAGTGATGCAGTCTTAAGTAACTGAGTAAAGGATGTACAGATAATAATTATAATAACTAGATCAATATCAATCAAACCGACTGCAATAGAATAAGTATGTCGAGCACTTCAATATAACTGAAGTTAAAATTTAATGCAATTAAAAATGTCGCATGTGTTAAAATTAAGATTCGACGGAATTAAGTCATATAGGTTTGAAAACGGATACAGAATAGAAACTTCAGATGACATGATCACATTTGCTGCAAAGGAACGGAAGCAGTCGATGATACAAACCACTGTTCATGAATTCAATACAACAAGAAAGATAGGAAGCGAGCAATAGACTGAAATATAACATGGAAGGTACTCGCGAATAAATATACTTTAGAATTGACATCAAGCTTAACTACCAACCCACTTTGCTTCACCCAGTTATATTTGACACCAAGCTTAATCATGTTGGACCAAGTTATGTATGACAACCAGTAACCACATAACTACTCGTTCACCAAGTTATATTAAGCATCCAGCTTAACTACCAGCTATCGTTTCTAACCAGTAAAATTTGGCATATAATATAACTACCGAACTGTTCTTTTATCTAGTTATCTAGTTGTGCATGCTATCCAGCATAAATATGAAGACACCATTTAACCCATGTATATTCGACATGCAACTTAACAAACAATATTTTCTACCTGTTACATATGACCATCCAGATATCCATGCTGTAGGACAGATCTATAATTGATATATGGCCTAACTCTGAAACTAATATTTCACATAGTATTATTTGACATCCAGTTAGCTACCAAAATGATAGTTGACCCAATTTATTTTACAAAACTACTTACTAATCTGGTTATATATATATCACTCAGTACATAGTTTTATTCTACTTCCATTTTAATTACTAAACTAGTCTTTCATCCACCGGTATGTGATATATTCTGTGTACCTAGCAAAGCATATAGAACGCAAGTGGTAGAGTTCACTGGAAGGATCTAATGTGTTGAATTTTGAATAGGTATTAAACCTTAAAATTCAATACACTGTGCATTAAAGTTTTATTACAGTCAAGCATGTAAGGTCTTTGTGAAGGGTCACTTCGACCTTTCCCAAGGTCAGTTGTTAAACGTAAAAGGCCAGCATCTACGGTTCATTTAGAATTGACCCGAGCATCGCAACGCTGTCCTGGGAACGTAAACAGTTTCGTTGCCGACCTTAACCGTTTGATCGAAGACCATGTCAAATTGTAGTTTGACAACGGGAAGTTAGTATGCATCGTATTTCTCAGATTCTAGGCTGTCTCAATCTGACAAACGAAATGATTATCTTGGGGAAATAGGAACTGTTGCTTACGACTGGTCAGTTTAAATTAAGGCATACACTTTGGAGGTACTGTGAATTTAAATTGACGACTTCAGTCGAATTCTTTAGTCAGAGAGTATACCTGAGAGAGAAACAACACTCGATGACTCCAGGGAAAACTAAAGAGTAGTGCTTTCCTCCTTAAAACAAGTAAGGGAACTAGATGGCTCTCTTGTTAAAAAAGACAGGCTCTATTGCTAGTACGCACAATTTCTGAAAAAAAACAGCGTTAAGAAAACAACTTTCTTTAAATGTCGTTGACAAACGGAAAGACGGAAAATCCGGAAAATAGATGAAGCATTCAGAACAAGAAGAGCAAGGAAGATCAACGTACATACGTGAAGGTGGGTGGGAGGACGTGTGATACACGGAGACAAAGACAGGGATCAATGCTAAATGATGCAAATCAGGCGTGTACATTTCAGTCTTTTCATCACTCGTTACCAAGATGAATTAATCTACAATCACTTGTGGGACTTGGCTAATTTCTGATAACCTATTTTATTATACATTTCGGTCCTAGAGACTATAGGTATGATAATTTTGTTCCAGGACGAGAAATTGATCTTTCTGAACAAAATATTCAATGCATCCAGCAAGGTTTCGTGCCCGTCCATGGAACAACTATTAGACTGGCCATAAAGTTCTAGTGAGAGTCATTGAAGTATGTAGATCTTGAAGCCAATAATATTGAGCTTTTCCTGTACCGAATCTAGGCGTCTGTCATGCTCCTCCATGGTTATGCCATAAATAAGTATATCGTCCGTTATGGCTTTTCTTCATTCATAGCAAGTCAGCAGCTTTGACATATGTTTCTGTAAAATCTCTGGAGTTGGACATAAAACCAATTAAAGTCGTTTAAAACAGAAGATACAGATAGCTAGTAAAAGTAGTAAGTTTCCCCATGTAAAGATGTTCAATAAAATTCTATTTCTGGGTTACATTGAGTGCTGTCTTAAGAGATGGGCACACTGGGCAGTTGCACAGGGCCTCGTGTTTCTAGAGGCATCATGCTGCCTATATTGTTAATGAATAGTAGGGGCCCTAATGCGTTGCTTTGCCGAGAGCCTATCATGTTTCTAAGATGGCACTGGTTACATTTGGAGATGACTGTGGAGCCTCAGCTTCTTTCCGATTAGATGACCTCTATGGCTCTTTTTTAGATCAACACAAATCCTTATTAAACCATTTGTCTTTGGGTCTGCTACTACAGGGGCATATTCGACTATGGGTCATTGATTTTGCCGACGATGCATTCTTGTTCTATATGACGAAATTCTGTTTTCACCTTCAAGGAATCGTAAAGCCTGAGTATACCTAAATTGCATGGCTTGCGATCATGCATGAGTACGATATTTAATGGTCCAAACATCAGCTAATCAAAGTGAATAAATGCTATGTTGTGGATTTGTTTAAATCTTCTGTCAAGATCCATTGCATATGTAATTGGACGTTCAAAGAGATTGATAGCACGTGGTCTCCTGATTACAAAATACCCCAAAACTGGTATAATACTTCCTTATATGTAGTAGACATCTCTCTTGAATCCAGAATTCCTGCAGGGCCGATATTACTGTTTCGTCTGCTCAAGTGTCTGTCTTGATATTAACGTAGACCCACTGTTATTGAAATTCACAAGCCATATCTTAATATCATCAAATGGTTATATATATACATATATATATATATATATATATATATATATATATATATATATATATATATATATATATATACATATATATATATATATATAATATTATATATATATATAATATATAAAATGTTTTGGGTTGATATTATGCATGCTTTGCAACCTGTGTTTCATTGAGTTTGATCTCCTTGAACGACAGGAAATGGCAATGCGATGAAGCCTATTACACGTGTGCACTGTTTACCTTTACGTTTATCACTTCATCAGTTATACTTGCAGCATTTATGACAAGTGTATTTTGCTGTTACATGTCTAACCCTATTTGGGTTTATCCAATGATGTGGTACATTTCTTTTGGTTGATCCTGGTTTAGTGCATGTTGCTTTATTGTTTTTAAAGTTTTAATTCAAATTTTTCACCGTCTGACTTTTCATCATTTCTTTCTGCCTAGCTCCTAGATTGCCTTTCGCTAGTGCGAGGCCAGCCTTTTGGAATCAGCTATATCAATGTTTTCAATTGCAAAACAATCCATTATTGCTTTGCTTTTCTATGAGGTAGCAATAATTTTAGACAGCGTGTGTGCTTTTCTTCAACGATTTCTTCTCTCGTCTGCCTAACTTGATGGAAACATTCTTTTTGATGGATTTCATAGATCTTGGGCCCTTCTGCAAACAAGTAGCGTAGTTATCTACATCTACGTCATCAGAAAACTCAAAACGATTTAATCGATTTTATCGATACAAATGATCGAATGTGAAATTCCCAATGCTCCTTACTTAGTTTGGTGGCGATGCTAAAGCGCACGAAATGGAGTTTTCAGTCTGACCACTCTTTTGGTTTCCTAAAGTTAATATTATAACGCAAAAGAGTTTTGTCAGCTTGACCCACAGCAAAAGTTTACTTTTCTCGTGGGATAGATTGGATGAAAAACGTTTGGTGCCATATGGCCTGTATATGTGCAGGTATCATCAATCTGTGATAGATAAATAAATACCTAAACGGATGGTTGGATACATCAAAATATAGATGTTTATATTTCCCAGAACATTTAAATTGAACAGTTTTTTCTGGATCTATACTGCATTGCTTGTTCCTCAATTTAAGCTTAGAAATTATAAACACATGTACAGTATAGACATGTTGACATTAACTGAGTTTTAGAAACCGATTAGAATATGAATCAAGCATTGATTTGTGTTTCATGTCCTTGCACATAAGGTAGCAACATGCTCACAAAGATAGTACAGAACTTGGGTTTTAATTTTCATTTCACTTTTATGTAAGGTTAAAGAGAAATCGAGTTTAAAAATACATTGGCTACATTTGTTATTCTAATTGATTACCTTTGACAGATGGTTGATAAAGATGACCACCACATAATGTTGAGGAATATTTACGTGAACTTTTCAAGCTGAAAATACCTAAGAAAATCAATAATATGGATTCTCCGTGTTAATTCTTTGCTCGGCGTTGTTTCTAATTCAAGTTGTTGAAAATCTACATGAAAATACAGGTTGCTAGAATGAACAAATACAAGATTTTCAACGAAATCATATTTTCAACAACATATAATGCATTGTTTGACTTAAAACTCGATTGTTTGGCATGATGTTATCAATCTATACTGAGTCACAAATTTTGTCATGTAGGCATCATTAAATACTTGGATGCACTAATGCGCAGCACGAACCCGCACGATTGCCAGTTAGTAGTTGCATTCTGTTTTCTGGCTTTGCCGTATAGCATCACAGGTAGTTTATTTAATGCAAATATATTGAGAGTAAATCTCACTTGGCCAAAGACATAACCACGATGGTTGGATTTGAACCCGCACCATTCGTTACCAGCAAGCTAACTATTGAAAAACCCAGTCTTCCTATATTGAAAGTAAATACGTCAATATGACTGATAAATCAATGTAAAATTGGTACAGCCATCTCCTTTTGGATAGAGCTTCTAACGTAAATAAACAACTCATATTTACTTTTGTAAACACAAATACCACCAGACCTCTGAAAAATATTGCATTATGTTTAGCTGCTGACTTACCCATCTATATGGAAATAGAATAATTAATAATAGTAGTAGTAGTAATAATAATAATAATAATAATAATAATAATAATAATAATAATAATAATAATAATAATAATAATAAATTTTGTTAAACATGATTCTAATTTTGATGCTATAATCAAACGATTTGCTTACAAACATGGTAATACAACTCTAAAGTATGAAAAAGAAGACCTAGGTCATCTGCATTGCAGCGAAGGCAAAACGGAATGTTTTGATGTTATTGCGAATAAAAATTGCAATGTTTGCAAGATCCTATATAAAAGAATAGTCTGCTGCTCGGGTCTTCAAAGAAAGAAAACAAATTCTATAAAAAAATGTTAACCATTTTATTTTTGTAGACTAGCCACTACATAAAAGGTGATCAAATATGTTCAGTAATACAAAATTGAGTTCATTGCAAGAAATGAAAAGTTGCCAAGACAAGGTGACACATTTACAGTGAGCGCTATCTTTGTGCGACAGTTTCTCAAGAAAAAGATAAATAATGCAAAAAAGCCTAACTAAAAACCAAACATAATGCATTGAATAGGTGATACACAATAGCGTCACAGCGCCCCTTGTTCATGCACTAGACTGTACTCCGAGGGAAAAAAGCTATCTACTTTAGAAAATATGACCTGTGGTATGTAGTGCAGTATCTGTTTAACTATGCATAAAGGAAAATATCTGACCAAAGAGTTAAAAACTCAGCGAAACGTTTCTGAAACCTCAAAATAAATCAATGCATATACACAAATATTTAAATCTCTATAATAATAATAATAATAATAATAATAATAATAATAATAATAATAATAATAATAATAATAATAATAATAATAAGTTAAAGTAACATTTACAATATTAAAGATATTTATCTGAAGTGAGAACATAATTTTAAGCTCTATTATTAAGTTTAAAACAAAAATGGAATTGAGATGTATGCATGTGTAAAATGGCTTACCGATTCCTTCAAGGAAACTGTAATAAAACAGATTTCATAATATACAGTTAAGGTACATGCCCATATTTCAATAACATTGATAGTTGTTTTAAGATCGTAAAAAATGGTAATCTGATTCTGGGAAAGTTCAGCTTGAATTAACATAACGAGTTTTAATGAAATATGTCATAATTCAGTTCATACATTTTTACCGCATGTGAAAATATATGAATGTAATAAATACAAGTTATATGGTTACTATCATTGTGCCTTTATTAATCTTTTTACAGATCATATTGGGATCTGATATAATCAAATATTCAAGATAGATGTTAGAAAGGAGTGAATATTAACGTTGCACATATAATATTATTTGCCTTTTTTTGTGAATGTCAAACATAAATATGCCTGAAAAGGTAAAGAACAGCAAAGTTGCATCAATGTGAAAAATAGAAACAACATATTTTATGCTGTTAAATATGTGCTAAGTTGTTAAATATTCAGCACACAGACCATTGAACTACAATTTATATGAATGCAGGCACTGATTTGATAGCTCTGAGGTGAAAGTGGAGTTTCCAAGAAATTCAACTGAACTTATTAAATCGAAAAACGTATAGAGAGGCTAGATACATTTCAATATGGTTTTCTAATAACTACAAATATGAATAATTACAATACATTGGTATTAAAAGTCCTTGAAACTTAATGTTATCACAAAGTGTATATAGATATTGCTGTAAAACATGTTCGATGATTATCAAGATTCACAGTCTATGTTAAATATGACTAGCGTGCTAGATATTACCCTTGAAGTGATCAAACTGTACAATATCGATATTAATCAAAACTATGTATGTTATTCATTCCAGTTTTGAACGTATCATCACAATACAAACACTAATTTGGAATGTGAATAAATTAAAATACTGTAGATAGTGCAAGCAGCCAATACAACCCGTAAGAGAGTTTTGTAAAATGGTACTTAACTCAGTCAGGAAGTTAATAACAAATATTTTATTAAGGTACCTATTGTTTTACGTATTTTCCGACTCGTTGTGCAGGATCGCAAAAGACTGATTAATGAAAAAATTAATGCGGCTAAATAAAAATATATTGTGTTCACGGAATAAGACGAATTATTGTAACCATTTGACAAATACATGCTATTATTTTAGAAATGAATAACTGAATACATTAATAGAGAAAATGATCACTTAACAGACAACATATGGAAACAGTTGACAGAGTTGCAATTTTTATATTTGAAAGGAATTTTTAATTCATTCCGTTCTTCATTCTCAAATTGGTTAGCTATGACATCATTAGTTCAACAAGAAATGAGTTAGACAACACTGATAAAAATACCATCTAAATACGACGTAAAATACATATCGGTTAGCAATGAGTGTGAGTCTATTAATAAGAAAGAGACCTTACTTTGAACAAACAGATTTGTAGATACCTTTAGATTCACATTTTAGTGAGAAATGCTGGCAAATTTATAATGTATTCGTAACTTAAATCGTATACGAAAATCAATACAACAAATTAGGAATAATTTCTAGAAAAACTTTACTAAATTTATAAATAATAGTCAGTTCACATATATAACACTTTAGAAAAGTAAAACAGTGAAACAATGTATTGATTCAAACAAAGTTTTCCAATGCCAACAATCATTTGTTAGTACTATAGTACATATTACACGAATATTTGGTTCTAGTCAGCTTGTTAAACAGAAAGATCAAATTAACTAAACGAGTATATGGAGGGCTGCATGCTACGAGAACAAGGAGAACAACAAAAAAGGCGATAGAAAGAGATAGCTAATGCAAATTAATTATTTATACCGAAAGCAATTATAGAGACATGAGTATAATATCAAATTTTATTCAACTAGTGATTATCCAAGAACGCTTGTAAGTTTCAACCCGTTTAGGTTAAAGAATAAAATTTAGTATATACATACATTATCAACAGAGCATACTGCGAAGTTTGTCTTTAAATCAAAGGTCGTCGTTCAATGTCTTTAGTTTTCCCTCCATCTTTTTGTTTACCTCTAAACTTTCATCTAATGAAACTTTTTATATTTGCTAATTATCATTAGAACATTCACCACGAGTCAATCGGTGGTTCTTTCGTCAAGGTCATAGGTAGAACTCATAATTTTATGCTTTCCACCACAAATTCCTTTCCTCTGCATATTTTCAAGACATTTAAATTATGAGATGAAAACGCTATACAATTCAGATGATTTTGTGCCCCAAAACAGCTTGTGGGTTATAGCGTTAAGGTTAATGTCTCATGCTTTCCGTAACCGTCCATTCCGCTTTTTAATTATAGAAATGTTAAGAGATTAAGGGAGGAAACTTGGAATAATTATGCATAATCATAGAAGGCATTTCAAACAAAAATGTGGACTATCTTTAAGGTCAAGGTAACAGTTTATTATTTTAAACTTTTCATCACTCTTTTCATTTGCGCTATAACGTTGTAGATTTTCATTATTAAAGAATGAAAAGTGTAATACGCATGTATCATTAAAGATCGTGTGAAAAACAATATTGTTCGTATCGTTATGGTCAAGTTTACAGGTAAGTATTTAGACTAGTCTATTACACATTCCGTCCCACTCTACTCCTTTAGACTCTTTTCAGCTTCTTGATCAAACTTGGTATATCTATACATTATCATTTAAGTCCTCAATAAGACCATGTCTTCCATTCAACGTCGAGGGTTGGTGTCTTAAGACTTCCATCACACTTTCTAACATTTCAATCGTGTATAAGCTGTTTGGGTTAATATAGCGAAATGTCTCACACTTTTACATCGCTGTTAGCATGTGTGTAGCATACCACACTCGAGTCATATCTTCAAGGTTATGATCAACAATAAGTAATTTAGGATTTCTGTTTGCTTTCTTGTCTGTTCTCTAATTTGAAACAATTTGAGATTAAGGGATCAAACTTGCTATGTTTGTTATCTACCACACGAGTATCACATCTAAGAATGTTAAATACACCGACGAATGATTTAGGTTTTATTAGCATAATTCTTAAAATTCTATAACAGAGGAATCTTTAAAATATATTAATTAGAATTTTGTACACTTTTATATTTTGGCTCGAAGAGATCATGAATTTTATACAAGGGGTATTTATTTCAAAGTTATTACCAAATGTATATATTTCCTTGCTATTTCTTCTTCTGTTTGATACTTTATACAGAATTCGACGTTCATACATATTACATATAATTCTACTTAATTCTTACTAGTTCATTGCATTGAATGCACCGCAACCAACGCGTTGTCTTCAGTGCGGATGTTGATAATTCATTTTCTCAATTTTTCTGAACCTTTACTCTAATATCCTTTGGAGAAAAGGGATCTAACAGGGTTATTTCCCGTGTTCGCATCGTAACTCGACAGTTCCATCACAAAAATTACAGTCAGGAAACATCATTGTATACGTCTGTCGACCTAACAACATTCGACTGAGGACAATCTTTTACATTTGCTCGTTTTCCTTGCGAACATAATTTGCATGTTTTCTCCGAAATATAAGTTGTTGCAATGATTTTCTTTTGTGCAATAATCAACACAATTATTTCAATATGTCTACCACAAGAATATTGTTTTAGTCAGTATTGTTTTACACGTCGTTAGATTTACATAGTCATCGATCACGGACAAAGTAAAGTCACATAACTTATTTCAAAGAATAATTTTGACCACTAAACCAATTTTGCTTTCGATGACATATGTTTGAAAGATCGCATTCGAATCTAAGTTCTATGCAGCGAAGAAGATCTAAAATTAGCGTTCGTATGTGATTTAGGTTTTTAACGTAGGGTTAAAATGTTTTTAATCATATCTCTACGCTGTCTGCAGTGTGACAATTTCTAGTGATGTAAAGCATTGTGGCTTCGTCCCTCTGACATGTACCATCGTGATGACGATAAAAGAGTCCCAATGGGTACAATTTCATCCCATCTCCTCTTTGCCGGACTTAGATCCCATCAAACTTGAAATCAAAGGACAGTCCGAAGATTACAACGATCTGAATAGCAGTTACTTTTACTTGAATGTCAAAGTTCACAAAACGGGCGACGATCCCGCTCAACCTGCTGAAGATAGAGTAGCTCCTTCAACAATTTTCAATGGAGTGAATATTTACTTGAATAACACAATAGCCAGCAGCAGCATGGATGTTTACCCTTATCGAGCGTACCTCCAAAATTTCTTGACGTACGGAACATAAGCAAATACCCATTAGGATGCTTGTGTGGTATGAAGACTTAACGTACATGACCGCACCAAGTTCAAAAGCACAGCTATTATTTGGGATAAACAAAATGTGGGATTGATCGTGCGTCAACAGGATCTTGCACTAGGCCTTTGTTTAGAATTGATGGATCGCTTGCATTTGGGCATGTAAATGCAAGCAAAGTATGTGCTGAACGGAGTGGATCTCCATCTGAGATTGAATCGTAGTAAAGTCACTTTCCATTTGAGAACGATTACAAAACCACAATCGAAAAAGCCCGACTTTACGTACAGCCCGCGGAAGTATAAACTAAAGTGGGAAACATCATCAGTCACTCTTTGAGCATAACGACCACTAATTATCAGATACGACGAGTGGAAGTGAAAACCTTCATCATTCCCGAAGGACAGAAATCCAATGTTCAAATATCTGTTCCACGTAGGGTTAGCACAACGTTTAATCATAGATATCGTCAACAATTCATCCTTCAACGGAACTTTAAATAAAAATCCATTCTTGTTTCATCATTGTGCCGTGTCCATATTCTTCGTCAGTTGATGGCAAGACCTTGTCTACAAGACCTATAGAACCTTTGTTTGTGATGAAAAATTACTTGAGATCGTACATGTCCTTGTACGAAGCCACGGGGCAGTTAGGAACCAGCAACAGCCACGTCATTTCTTTCAATTCCACTCCAGACCAAGGCAGGGATGACAGACGTTTCCATTCTATAAAATACGGCCAAATTCGTGTGGACATTAAGTTTTCAAACTAGGATCCTTCTGATATCACAGTGAACGTCATCTTGTGTTCAGAATTTTCAATATTATACAAGTCAACAGTTTGAGAGAATTCATTCTAGACTATTTAAAGCGATGAAAAACTCTTTGAAAAACTGTTGAGCTTGTTAGAGATGAGGATTTCTTGGAAGCTGAACCAGCCCCACAAAGTAAAGCAACGAGGAGAATATGGTGATGTCCAGATGGCCAGGACAAGAAGAAAATTTAGTTTCCTGTTTAGCCCAACATCTAGTAAGAACAACATTACATTACTGATTCACAAATAATTGTATAGATGTCAGAAAAGATTATATCAGTCAAATTTAACATGATAAATGTATGATGATGAGTCAAGAAGAAAACGTAGACGAGTATATAAATTACGCTTGGGGTCTCATTTAGTAAGAAGCAGCATTGCATCAGTAGTATAAAGACTTGTTTGATATTATCCCTTCCAGTAGTATAAATACTTGTTTGATATTATCCCTTCCAATAGTATAAAGACTTGCCTGATATTATTCCTTCCTTTGACTCCTCTGGAGATCCATTGCATCGAATTGCTGCGAAGAGCCGTATACTTCACAGAGTTACAGAAGCGAAAAATCAGGATTGAATTAATGACTTACCATTACATATGGAAAACAAAACATGGATACCTGGGAACTTCGTAGCATTTTGAATAGCAAATCGTATACCTCTTCTTGGAATCAAGTCGTGTTTGCTAAGATGAATTCCTCATTAAAAACCTAATGACATTCGAGCTTTTGTCCTTGGACATACCTTAGAACATTAATGACGCATTTTGATATTAACTCTTCTAGAAACAACGACAAAGTCGAAAGATGGGTTGGTGACCCTTCTGGATATATCTTGTTTTTATCTATGTATGTATGTATGTATGTATGTATGTATGTATGTATGTATGTATGTATGTATGTATGTATGTATGTATGTATGTATGTATGTATGTATGTATGTATGTATGTATGTATATATCTACCTATCTATCTATCTACCCATCCATCCATCCGTCCGTCCGTCCGTCCATCCATCCATCCATCCATCCATCCATCCATCCATCCATCCATCCATCCATCCATCCATCCATCCATCCATCCATCCATCCATCTATCTATCTATCTATCTATCTATCTATCTATCTATCTATCTATCTATCTATCTATCTATCTATCTATCTATCTATCTATCTATCTATCTAGAATTTAGTACATGAAATTGACGATCGATTTCTGAACATTTTGCTTCCTGGTATACCTATAAGTACTTGTACACATCACACATATCACTGGCAAACTCAGTTTGTAAGAGAAGTAGGTTCAAAAATTCTGCAGCCTATCTTCCGTTGTTCCAGGTAAGCTAACACCTGGGTTATGCTGTTCTTCTATTGGATGTTGTCGTTTTTGTCATCATTACTATTATCAAGATCATCATTCAGTTACCAATGACAAGATAACCTCATCCAGGAAGTTAATAGGTAGCTTTTTTTTGTTGTGCACACATATAAGCCAAATTTTCCAACATTTGAACGAATATGTTTCACCAAAATATTGCTGATTCAGCTACACAGCTTTGTTTATAGTACCTGGTTTAGTGATAAATGTCATTTTTTTTAAAATACTGTATCTACGACTTTTACGCCATTGTTGATCTGTACATGTTTTATGATATACTTTATCCACAATGCACTGCGCCTGCGGCCATATTGCTTTCGAACATAAGAAAATATAGCGTTAAGTAGAACTTATTGTTTTGTATTTCATAGAGCGTGGTGGGAATATTTTTCTAAGTGATAACTTTTATGTGATATCCAAAGATAGCGTGTAAATGATTGTTGCGAACCACAAGTGTTATTGCACATACAGTGGTAGCTTTATACATGCAGATAAACATAAAGGGAATTATATTCATTGCATTTCCGAGCCTCAGCAAAGATCTTTACGTGTGTTATCGATGGGTTAGGGCTTGGCGTAGGGAGACCATCAGTCTCTAAAAAACAAAAACAACCTTTCAGGTAAATGCTATACATGTACGTATGTCTCTAAAACTAACGTAAAATCTGTTTTTGCTGAAGTTTGATAAAAAAAGTTGTCAGTATTGAAACTGTGCATGTGACTAAGATAATGTAATTAACATGTTTGAGCTAAGATAAAATTGTCTTAAAATGTGTGTATGTTTACATCACTAGCGGAACTATGCTTAATGTTAACATTTCCAAATGTAGAAATTTGCAGTACTAATTACTCCAGCTACTTTGGGATATCCGACCATGCAGCAATCTTTCCATCCGTTTGACAACTACACCTTAATTGCTTCATGGATTTTCCAAAGCTTTGTAGCGATCTTCTTGATATAATTAACTTGTAGGGTTAGTACAATAACAGGCCCTCCCTGATGTAATAATCCCGTATAACATGGGTATTACATTGCAGGATACTACATGATTTAATAACCTTGTACAGTAGGAGTATTATATTACTGGATCTTCCCTGATGTAATGATTATGTGTAGTATTGTGTGTTACCTTAATTAATCATCCCTTATGTAATAACTATGTGCAGTAGGAGTATTGATATGATATATTAATCTTGTGCATTAGGGATATTGCATTACTTTGAACCCCACCCACCCACCGTGAGGAATGTATGTCCGTACCTTGTGTGTTTGTGTACTTGCGAATAAAATTCAATTTACAAAGTAAAAATATGTAATTTACCACTCACCCTCCCTCTTTTCGGATACAATTTATACCTAAGTAGACTACGTCTCTTTACAGATCCAACGTTATTCCAACAGCTTAAAGAAACAGTCATAAATATAGCAACCAGGAGTCGGTCGAAATTAGACTTACAAGGTGCAGCTGCAATGCTGACTGATTTGGTGTCATGCACACAATATACAGATTGCTAATGATCTTTATGGAAAGCACATAAAATTGGTTTGAGACCGTATATAAAGTCAGCCTAATATGAATGTAATGTTGACTTTCCAGGATACCATCCCTCGTACCATACATTTACATATATGTTATACAGCGATATCATATCATATATGACGATGTCAGCGTGCGTTTGGTGTCAGGATAATTACAGGAACAGAATTAGAAAAGCTGCTGAAATCGGAGTTTACTTTGCTAAAACATAGTTCATTAAATGCATGTGCATCAAAATTTAATAAACAAAAGGAACCAGCATCAATGTAAATCCCACTCTGACATATCTGAAATTTAAAATAATAGAACTGTAAACTTTATACACATTGGGGTCTAACATTCGAAGCTTTGGTATAACAAATACAGCATAAACAACATCATTCCTCTCCCTTCACCAAACATTACCCTTCTGATAACATTGCTGCAACTTAGACATAGACTTGTCAACAGGAACTGGACCTGGAGTGAGTGTTATCAAGGTTATTGTTTAGAATGTTATGATAATATATATCCAGATCTTGTATACCTAAATTTTACCATTGAAAGATGTCGTGTATACAGAGATGCCATATTCAGGAAAGAATCACCTGATCATTTAATGAGTACAATAATATACGACATATAATCGATGGAAAAACTTTTTTCTTTCCCTGAACATATAATTTACAAAAACATGGAAACGTCTTTTAAAGACTAAATGTGATTCAACTTAAAAAGTACTCATAACTGTTACAACAAAAAGTGTAAAAATGTATGCACTGATGTAAACCTTTAGATATTAATAATAAATATTTTATTCGTGCACATGATGAATACATTAAAGCTCACTAACCATTTTAATTTGAACCTTAAATACACAGCACTGATTTTGTCTAACAATACAGCAAGTGTTTCCTTACAATGCAGTAGACGCTACTTCGTCATTTAATTTTAGTTATGATGAAGAAATGATGCAATACAAATTAGGCTTTGACTGAGAAAGGGATACTGGCCGTTAAGAGAAAGTTTATTTTTGTCACGGACTTAGAAAAGACATCAGAACAACCTAATGAATTTGAAATCAAGTTGACATTAGGTAAAGATGGCATGACATGTTGAGTAACTTGCTTTAATTTTAAATATAAGGTAACGCACCTCTTATAATTACGGAGAAAATGTTAGGATTTCGTAATTTGTTTATTTATTAGTATCAGTTAATATCTTTTACCACGTGAATAATGCATACACTTTAATGGCTGTCGTTACTTATGAGGGTAAAAAGGACAGCATTCAAGCGCACACTTGTATACCGCATTAATGTGCATCATGAGAAAGTTTGTAGAAGATTTTCTGTCAATAGTATTTAATGGTATGAGGCTTTATATTATAGTTTGTTGTTCGTAGCTGGGGAAAAATATATTTAAACAAGGTAACCCGTTTCGGCATATGAGGGTCATTATGTTATGCAACGCTATAAAATGCTATAACATCAGATTCAGGTACGCTCAAGATATACATTACCAAACAAGATACAATAAATTATGATTACGTCTTTGCAACCGTGTAAATAAACCTTTACTCTAGTGTTTGTTCAGCATTGGTTGGTTTGTACAGTACAGTCATTCAGTTTAACACTGGGTGAGACTATAGTATTTCTATTTTTTCACTTCCTGAAAAACGAGTTACTCTACATAGGAAACATATTACACTTTCGTTTTTGATCAACATCTTTGAAAAACAAATTGGTTTAAAAATGGAGACAATATAAATGACCCTTCCATCATCATAAAAATGCAAAATATACACATGAAAATGAACTTTAAAGTAAACACTACTTACTGAATAAAGGTGATTATTTATACAGGATCATTGAAAGGCAAGCATTATGTATTCATACAGGATCTTGGAAAGGCATGCATTCACAGAATCACGGTAAAGGCATACACTGGGTATTCAAAGAAGATCATGGAATGGCATCCACTAGGTATTTATACAGGATCATGAACGACATTCAATAGGCATTCATAAATTGTAATGTAAAGGCATGCACTTAGCATTCATACAGGATCATGGAAAATATGGAAAAAAATGCCCTTGGCATTCGTATATGATCATAGAAATCATGCACTAGGTATTCATACATTATAATGGAAAGTCATGCATTAGATATTCATAAACGATCAAAGGATAATATTCATATTTCAGTTCAAACATAAAGTCATCGCACAGTTTTAAGAAAATTTAAATCTACACGAGGATATACACTTCTGAGTAATCATATATACACGTTTGGTGAATGTTGCATTGCAGTAAAATTGTCTGCAGATAAGAAAACAGTTTAAGAACATCATTAATTAATTACCATCGTGACTGCACTTAATTT
Organism: Potamilus streckersoni; assembly: GCA_016746295.1. Classification (NCBI taxonomy): domain Eukaryota; kingdom Metazoa; phylum Mollusca; class Bivalvia; order Unionida; family Unionidae; genus Potamilus; species Potamilus streckersoni. The sequence continues at coordinate 109,140 of JAEAOA010000187.1, forward strand.
GACTTCCAAGGTTCATATATATCTGACCTAAACTGTACTCGGTACTGTCTGAATGTCATGAGGAGTTTTTTTTGTATGATTTTCATGATTTTATGAGATGTCTATAAGTTGACATACTTCCCATCTGACTATTTATTATGATTTTAAAACTCTAACATATTTAAGGATAACACGTTCCCACGCACAATGATTTTAATTTTCTATGTGTCATATTGCTTCCTTAGGAAACATTTAACTACACTGAGCTCATTAGTCCCCACACCCCATTGTGATACTAACAACATGATAACAATAACGAAAGGTTCGAAGGTATTGTTTTTTTTTGTCATGCCAAAATTACACTCAAAGCATATTCTGTACTTAAATGTTAGCCGTCATTTGCTGAAATACCACGACAGTTTATACGACCTTATCATAAAAATATTAGTAGCACAGATTTAACTTTTAGAACTAAAATAGTGTCTCATATTTTAACTACATAACCTGTTATTGACCCTAAGAAAGCATTTTAAAGGAATTTTGGGTATGTCCTTTGAGTATAAAGGTAACATACAAAATAAACTTCAGAGGATACTAATTTTTAAGTCTTGGAACAAATGTCAATAGTCATAACTCACAACATACACAATGCAATTCATTATGCCACAAAGTGAATTCATTTGGAAAAAAGAGTTATAACATTATTAATTTTGCACACAAAAAGTGTATTTATATCCAGTCAATATATACTGCCTACATGTTATATATATATATATATATATATATATATATATATATATATATATATATATATATAAATTATTTTTAGCAAAATGAATAATTTAACAGGGTATAGTTTCCTAAATTGGTCCCTGTAAATATCTAAAATGTTTAATTGGTTTGACTTTTTTAGTTACTTTTATTTAGTAATTAAAAACATGGACACATTTTTGAATAAAGTGTTTTGGAATTCATGAAAATATGTTGAAAGACATTTACAGCCCCATTATCATTTCAAAGTATCAAGTTAGTGAATTAATAATGGTGCAGAGATAATCACCCATAGCAAACACCTACGGTTCAAGGCAAAACGAAAATCTGAAAGACTTGCTTGATGGCAACTTGTTTGACCTTCATCAATCGGGTTATTACCGGTTTTGTGCAATCTTCGCGCATGCTGACAAAACCTGCATTTACACTGTAACCATCACCGTAAAATACTTCCTTTGGATATGAAACATGCATGTGCGAATTTGGGATTGTAATGCACAAATGTCTTTTACTATGAGCTTATATCGACCTGACAGGTTAAACGAATGATCTGACGACGTTTCGGCTGACTATATTTATTAAACAATATTGATCCTTTGAAATCTTTGGTTTGCACAGTTCTTGTACAAACTGTATCATGAGGCACATTAATGCGGTATACAAGTGTGCGCTTGAATGCTGTCCTTTTTACCCTCATAAGTAACGACAGCCATTAAAGTGTATGCATTATTCACGTGATAAAAGATATTAACTGATACTCTGTTTTTGGAATCTAGATGCCAGATTTAGATGTTCGGGAAACCGATGAGAACACACATTATTAACTACATCCTTTGAAGATCTAAACCATTAGGAGATGCAGCAACCAGGGTAAGATAATATTTTAACGCATTATTACGTACATGGATATAACTGTAGCATTATTGCTGTTTGATATTAGGTTATTTATTTATCTTTGCTCACTAAATCATTTCTAACAATAATGTACGTACTAATGGATAAGAAGGAAGCACGTGTCATCGCTAAATTAAATACTTAGTATATTATAGAGATGGTTATAAGTTTCATTTTTGAAACATTAGCATGAATTGGATCTAAAAAACCAGTTACAGGCACTTATGACACATTGGCGGATGGATCATATTCACCATATATACACGTTCCTCTGGCTTATGCGGTATAAACATACGTGCAGAAGTAGTAGAAATACTTACTTTAAATTTTGCTTGCATTATGCAATGGTCACGAATCGAGTTTAGAAATACATCCAGGTTAGCAAATGAATCCCAGAACACATATTCAATGACATAGTTGACGAATAAAGCAGACTTCGCGATGTTTCCAACTGATACAATTAAAATATTTTGGATACAGTTAGATCCCACGAGTTAATGACTTCGTGCTGAGATGTTATCTTTAACATCGGAAAAAAATCATATAGTATTGTTTTATAATATATATATATATATATATATATATATATATATATATATATATATATATATATATATATATATATATATATATATATCGTTCGAATTGATACACATAAAGCTTTCAAAGCATTGACTCCTACAACAAACTGCACCGGTGGCTTAAGTGGTTAGAACGCGCGCCTCTGATGCTACAAGTCTAGGCTTCGAAGCCCGTTTGTGTCATACCAAAAATTTTTAATATAAAAATTATAGTAACGGTAGTGTTAGGTCCGTTTGGTTTCAATATAACATGACTTGGTGGGGTATGATGCTAAATGCCTGCAGCATGATGCTGGACATCACTATGAATTACCACACTTCATACATCGTAAAGATATGACTAAAATTGTTAAAGCTAGGTTAAAAATCCAAACCACACACACACACACACACACACACACACACACACGTCGTACAACAAAGGCTGCATTGTTTAACACAAAATTTTGTTTTAATGTTGAAATTATATATAGAGTCATTCAGCTATTACCCAACATTTGTTTGCAAGATTCCCCCTAAATCACATACAATGACGACCATGACGACTATTCTTTGCTGTTGTTTCCTTTCCTTTCATAAATAATATGTAGTCAATTCTGTGTTTTATACGATTTTGGAAAAAAATAGGTTTTAGGTCGGCACAAAAGGGACACATAGTTAAACTGGAACACTGAAACACAAGCCGTACATTTTGCTTCGTAAAATTGCCAAGCCTCTGTTTATTTATGGGCCAGTTGTGAAAGCATGAAGATGGTGGCTTCTTGCATTTGTGTATGTCATAAAAAGTGTGCGTGATGAATCTTTTATATCATGAAATGCGTAGATATCGCGTGCATGATTTCCCGTGTTGTGGTTTTCTAGTCATTGTTGATTAGATTCAAATATAAAAAGCGAGGGAGACGGGTTACGTAAAGATTAAGTGACTGTGTAGTTATTAAAAGCTTCAAATTTTAATAGAACCTTTTATGTTCGGATGCTCTTTGCTTTACGCTCCGCAAACGCAGTTTAGCTGTCAACAGGGTGTAAGCACAATAATTAATATATGGATACAGTCGTGGAGACTGATATCCTGGGCCACTCATTACTCATGGCAAGGTGCCAAGTTATTAACCATTACGACCAATTTCGATAAGAATGGCCATGTGCTATATTCTCGAGCTACGTTAAGGTAAAGAGCTCTGAGAGATAATTTATCTCTCACTCAAATTGACGTCGATTAAATATTGATTGTCTCAATTTGCATCAGAGTCAATATGTATCTCTTTTAATGCAAAGTATACTGCATATAGAACCATAATACACCCTTTGGTAAAAATGAATCCGAAACCCTGTTAAAAAAAGATTATATTGGTTTTCAATTCAGTACGAAATCCAAATAAAATATTGGCACAATAGCAGGGATTTGCAGCTGCACAGACCAACTACTGTCTCCATTGGAATGCTTAACAATGTTAGCCAGATATGTGGTGTAGGTAAACTAAACGACTGCAGTTATGTAAAGAATATGTTCATTGCCTACTACAGTAGTGACTACTCATTTAGGAACTCAGGAATGGTCCAAATCAAATAATTCGTTTGCATAATGATACAAATAACTGTTCAGTACGAAAAAATATAAGATGACAAAAACTATTTAGTTATTTTTTTTTACAGGGACTCAATATATTTTTCGGAGTACGGGGGAGGGTTTGAACCTAATAGAAATAAGTTCAACTCGCTTTTATGTACAAGGAAAACAGAGTTATTTTGTTAGATATTTTCTTCCCCAATTATTAATATTTCAACAGCAGACATCATATATAATCTATCATCATGTTTATACAAATATAATTTAATTTTTACGCTTACGTTTCGATGAAATTCAAATATTTCTTTCCTTGCTACCCTCCTGATACAATACTTGCAACCTTTTGCAAAAACTGGTTACTGGTTTAGGTCGATATTTATTTTGGTATACTTGTCATAATAGATCGGATCGTACAGATTATTATATTTCAACATAAGTTAATATCGTAATTTTTCAAGATAATCAAATTGTTTGTTGTCATCTGATCTAATCAAGGACAGTCTTATTTTATCAAATTTATTAAAACAAATACCCGAAATTTCATCGTTAAATTCAAACTGTATTGGTTTACTTTTAAACATTAATTTATTAATTTTGCTGTTAACTCCATCAGATAATGTTAAAATTTCGAACATTACTTCAATATTAGACAAAATTAAATTAAATATATCATGACCTGCATAATGCCCAATAGCTAATGTATTAATTCCGTCCTCAGGGTATCTGTTATCGTTAAAATTACTTAGTTCACGTTTTATAATTGTATATATTTCATGTTTTGATAATTTGTTATAATAACATTTGTTTTAATAAAGCTAACATTACTGTTTAGTGCTGCTTTAAAGTTATCAAAACTTCATACATTTTTCCACAAGGAATATTTTTTTGCTTTCTTTGTTAGTTTATTGTCATCTAAACTTATGGCGTATGTTTTGCTTCTTAGTTCTACAAATTCCCTACTGGCACAAACATAAACTCACTTCATCTTGCCAATAACTCTTTTTTTTCTTACATTAAAAATCCACTATGTACTGGAAAATCCGATTAATCAAATAGGTCACGGTGGTCATAAACGTCTTAAAAAAACATCTTCACATTTTATATTATAAATTAACGAATCTGTGTCAGTAAAAAGCAACTCCGAATCTTACCAGACTCTGATAACAAACCCATAGTGAAAATCGTACATCACTAAATTTGATATGTCCAAACATTCGCACCAACTTATATCGGTTTATTTAAATTTCAATTTGTCATTGTTCGTCATATTGCAACGACATTTTCATTAAATATTTTCATACTGACAAAAGGCGACATCATCATCTAATTAATTTTTGCGATTTTTATTGTATACAACCTCAACATTTACCCGTTTTCTAATATTTTCCATCGTCTTACCAGAAACCGAATTGTTCATCAACTTGGATTTTTTTCTCAAATTCTGTCCTATATGTGGTTTGAGGTTTATTTTTTAAGTCAGTATAATCTGCCATCCATCGTAATTGATTAAAGTTTAAAACTCGATGAACTTTACTAAGCATTAGTCCAGCATCCACTGCTTGTTAAAACATTTTTGTAATGTATCACGTAATTCTGTTTTCTAAGAGCCTGTTGTTCAGATGACAATAAACTGTTACTGATCATCTTTGGCTCGGCACAAAACGGATAGTCATTATGTAAGTTGCGAAGTGGCAGAAGAAAACCGAGATTAACTTCAACAAAATAACATATCTTTTGGGAGATTGTTTTTCTGTTTCGCTAAGAAATTGGTCTGGGATTATCCAATGAAATCCACTGCACGACATTGTGATCTAGATAAATAAAATAGTTTGACGGTAACTTTTATTATCGTAAATTGTCAAGTACTTATTATTTGCTACTGCATTTTTTGTATGACACTAATTCCGCTCCGAAACCCGTTTATAATAAAATTAAGTATATTACCATCTGTCAAGACAAGAGACACAATTTTATCCTGCTTCATTTTATCAGGGCATTCCACATAGTCGTGAAGCAGAATAATACTACAGGTTTCTAATCAATCATACTCATGCCTAACGCGACGAAACACCAAGAAAACATCAGTTTTCAATTATAAATTATCATAATCACCAAATGTTTCACAACCAAATGTATTCCAAATATCTTATGCCTATTTTTACTCATATGATAAACCCTCGCCTGAGAGTAAAATTTTCTTTGCCGGTCTGAGAAGTTTCATCATATCTGCTGTAGTCGTCAAGGTTGTCGTATGCAAATACACTTGTTTATCAGATCGACATATTTTTCAGAAAAGAGTTTTTGATTACCAAAATTACTTCAACCTTTTACAAACCCATCTAGTGGAACTGCTATAAATTGCATACGGTCAATGAACAGTAATTTACCTAGCGCAACTTTTCAAAAATTTTTGGAATACATTTTATTATATTTAATTTATTTTAGATTTATTTTCCTCATTGCCAATAGCTTCGACATATGAAAGAACTATCGTAACCACGAAAATTATGTAAAATAAGTGGAATAAATTTTGGCATATGAATTTTCAATTCAATTTTTATGAGCTCCCCACAATACTTGCCAGTTAGAAGACAGTTATCGTGTACTTTATCATCACCTAAGAAGTTCTTGAGCGAAACTGTTGCTGTTTGGATGTTATTTTCATTAGAGCAGCCTGTGCAGCCTGTTGAAAATTTATTAACATTATCTATTCAATATTTTAATAACCACACGGCCGGATTTTCTGATTCGCCATTCTTACATCTCTTTAGCTTCGCTGGACTTGAAAAATGATCATGAGCACATCAAACTAATTTATAGACAGCTTCTTAAGGAACATTGACTTGTATTTCTCTAGTGATTGATTTATTTGCATCATTTTCTGCACCAGACATAAGGACAAGTAGACACTCAAAATCAACATAAATAAAAAATGGAATATTTAGCTTATGATTATATTTTTTATTTTAATATTTGTTCTGTCTCTGTTGGTATTGTTATATTTTTAACATTAACACAGTATTTACGATGATCTTGCACTTTCTCATTCTTACAAAAACCTTGTAAACAACGATATCAGAAATATTTCTTATTTTTATCTTTATTATATTGTCTGTCAACTTAGCCGTTAAAGTTTTAATCCAAACGTAATTTCCTTTATAAAACATCAGGTGTATTGTATTTATGTAGCAGTCCCTGAAATATATTTTTGGTAAATAATTTCTCGATCATCAAGTCCGAAAACATTTATTGAAATATTGTTTTGTTTTTCAAACTTTGTTGTCTGATTATCTGCCACTGGAAAAGTTATCCAGATAACATCCAATTTGATTTTGCACAGTAAACATTTTTCAACTCGATCATAGTTACAACAAAATTGCCCTGCGAAAATAATCGTCATCATGATTTTCTAAAGTTTATACAACAGTTTTTTGTTTCTACTGTTTTTGTGGAAGATCAACTCAAGAACTACCGCGAAGTACATTATATCTTGCTGTGCGAAATGAAACCTCCGTAATCATCTTAAATTTCCAAACCGATCCAGATGTGGTAAATTCTTCTATTTTTTAGTTTATTTCTTCGTCTTTTTCACTTTTTCATTAGCAACAGAGAAGATGTTTGTTCCATCTAAAAAAATTGTGATTTAATTGTTTGATATGACTCAAAAATTTTGCTGCCGAAATTGGTATTTTGAAAACTATATAATTATATATTTTTCGATTGCATGAAACGTTGATAAAATTGCATAATACTGTACTATAAACTTTATTATTTTATGAGTTGCAAGTTCTTGCTTTATAATAAGCTGTAAAAGATTAAATAAATTTGTGGAGCTAAAATTTGCTAAAACAGTTTGAAATTATCAAATTTGTAACTGTTATCATTGCCAGAAAATGAAGAACATACGATTGACAGAAGAAGAACAGGAAGAATATCATGTACATCCAGTTTATTATGATTATGCCCGAAATGCACTTAGTTCAATTATTGGTATAAAATACTAAAACCCCCTTCTTTAAACCAATCCCATCTGGAATGATAATAAGGGTAAGAGGTGATGATTCAATTAGAACTGAAATGTCCAGAGAAAACAAAATTATACTTTCTTTCTGTGGAGGTATTCCAGAAGTATTACGAGTTTATAGAGTAAACGATTCGATTACTGATAACAATAGTGAAAATTTATCTTTATACAACAAATTTCAACCTTATCCAGCATTTAATTTATATCAGCATAATGATTGAGGTATTATTCAAACTAAAGAAACAAAAAAAAATGTTGTTGCTTTTATGAAAAATAACGGATATCTTATTTTAACTGTTAAAGGAACTAAAACAGATTTTCTTCATCGTCGTATTCATATTTTTGTGTACGAAACTTTTAATGACACTATGCAAATCAATTTAGTTATCGAATAAATCAAGGACATTACCACTGATATCAGAATTGGAAATTTAGATTTATATACACAACAAGAAAATTGTAATCGTGGAAATACCGATAGCATTAGATTGGCCAAATCATTTGTTTCATCAGAGATTGAGTCTAGCAAACAAATAAAATTTAAATCAATCAGAGCTGCTGGAAAATACCATAAGATTAACCAATCTACAATAAAATCTGTAGCTGACGACAAAACTAAAAAAGCATCATCATCGTTGACATTTGACATTTATTTTCAACACTGAAGATTAAGTATGTTTCTTAATTTGGTCTTTGTAATACAATTGTTGGCAAACATCAAAACATTATCTCGATTAAATTTTAGTGTTATTAATCCGCTACCATTTAAGTTTTTTTCCTGCTGCTTTTAGGATAATTGTGTTGGAATACCTTGCGTTACAAAAACGTAAACAGAATGATAACTATATGTCGCCAAACATTTTCTAACTGACCCAGCTCGTTTTTTCGTTTTTTTTTGTTTAATTGAATATAGTAACTTTCAGCTGATATTTTTAAAATAGTATATTTTGTTTCTCTTGCTTTTTTTTACGTAGGTATATTTATTCTATTGTCATTATGTTATTATATTTAGATAAAAATATATTATGACATGTACTTGATGAAGAGACTTGACGATATAAATGCCAACGATAAAACGCCAGCGATATAATCACCAGCGACAATTTTATGCCGAAATGTAACATAATATCAAGTTGTAACAAAGGAAACATTTTGTACAACAATGGCGATTTTCAATGAAGTAGTTGACATTGTTAACATAAAACATTACCTCAGACCACCAGCTGAAAGATATAATTTGAAGTATCGCTAAAAATAATAAAATTTAATTTTACTGTTGCTGAACAACATATGAATTTAATGACTTTGTGTCGGCCAGTCAGATGTAAATATGTACTTGTACAATACGAACAAATTTATCATAACATTATTAGATCACTACGTAATTGAAATTGAGTTAGTTGGTACCCAGCTATTAAAGCTATCACTATATCATCGCCATTTAACTAAACTCTTCTTATCGTGTTACCTAATAACGTTTCCAATAACCGATATATCTTGTTCTATTTTATTCATAAAAAAGACTACCAGTTATAAAATCTAAAGCTAGATCTTCTTTGATAATGTTTAAAGTACTTTATCAACAGCAAATACTTCTTTACCTTCTTTTGGAGTAAATCCCTTTACAAACACCTTTTAGGTCAGAGAAATGCTAACTAGATCACCAACTTTAAATTTATGTCTGATGTACATGTTTTAATTTGTTAATATAGGATTTTGTAATTGCTTCTTTTGGTGACATTTTTATTGGTCTGTGCTTTTATATTCATTATTAATTTGGTGTAATGTCAATACAATTTTTTGCAATTATATCTGTCAAATATTTCTGGATATTTTCATTTAGTGTACGATTAAAGCGCTCGACGACAACGTTCTTACCCTCATTTTGTATAACATATTTTTTATATTGTTGGTTCCAAAATCTTTTCAAATTTTAATTAAGTAATTCTGCCCCATTATCAGTCCAGATTATATTTGGTTTTCTTTCTGTGTTTATTTTTCCTTGTATTAACACATCAGTTATCGATGTTCCCGTCTTATATGAAACTGTACAGTAAATGTATATTTACTAAAAACATCCTTAACATTAAAAATATAGTTTGGGCCAACATTAAACTGATCTAGAATTGACATATCCACTAGATCTATCGCCCAGATATCATCAACAACATTTGGGCATTTAAGACTAAGCTACGTCGCGGAAACCTTTATATATTAGTTTGTGTAGCTCTAATGAAAGTTAATTACACAATCATTTTTTACCGAGAACAAGTTTATATTTTGTTGCAATAAAACCCTTCAGCAGCTTTCGCTCTACACGCTCTCTCATATTTAAAAACTTCATATAATGTAGTTTATTTAGTATTACCTTAGCACAGCCAGCCCTGTCCTGTTCGCTATCACGATAGCAAATATCATGACGCAGGGACTCTAGTGGCCGACTGGTCTAAAGCGCTTTTTGTTACCTATCACTGCCGTCTCACCTCTGTCTACGTGGGTTCGAGTCTAAGATTCGGCGAATGTGGATATGTGAGAAAGCCTGCCAGTAACTTCTCATGGGTCAGTGGTTCTTTCCGGTGATTTTCCGGTTTCTTCCTCCACCATTAAAACTTGCCGCCTTGTATAGCCTATCATGTGCTGAAAAATGGCGTTAAGCCCCATAACAGCAACAACATATCATGACGCATTGATATTGCATCAAACTGATTGGAAGGCTCTTATCCTAGTAATGGAGCATCGTTTTGATCCAACTGTCAGTGCAGCTGATTGTATAGACCAGTATATTTGTGGCCTGGTAATGTCCAGAATCATTTTGGTTTCGACAATGTTTCATAAAATTGTTCAAATTATTTCTCTCTGGCTGCATTGTTGACAGTATGTAACAATTTCATTTTGCTTCAGACAGAGATCTCTATCACAATCGCATTCGCATGCCATTATATATTTTTAAATTGTCTACTAAAATAACATTGTCAACGCATCCAGCTCAAGACAATATCTTTAAAAACGTACTGTTCCTTTTTCTGCAAATTTCACACCTACTTTTCAGCAGTCATTTTGGTCTTTGTTTTTCTGTTGGTTCATCTTTATTTTCTGTTTTAGTTTTGCACTTGAAACAATATGTTGACATATATCTGCGGCTTCATACAAATTTGATTGCAATCTCATCATTAGCACATTAGCATGAGAAGGTTGCTTGCCAAACTGTAAAATAAATATTAAAAAATACGTATCCTGAGACATTTGATTTATAAGAAAACACGAAGTAGTATACACAAGCTTAAGTTCCAAGTATTTGAATTTGATAAGACTAATAATTTTTAATTTTATATTTTTCTTGATATATGTTTTGATCAAATCGCTCGGAGGAAGTCCAAATGAATCAAAACAATAATTACAATAGAAAGCTAGCCAGTGAGTGTCAAATCCGTCACTGAAATATTGTTTATTTATCACACACTAAGTACCAGCTGGCACATATTTAATTCGTCTTTAGATTATGCTTCACAAAATTCCACAACGTCATCCAATGTTTAGGGTATATGAAAGTTACTCACTTCCGGCAGTGTTCTTGGCAATGTTAGTTTTCGGCCGATTCAAAGTAGATTTAGCAATAGACTTCCCGTTACTCCCGCCAGCAAAGGGCCTACCAATAAACCTCTTTTTTCTTAGTTATTTTATTTTTGGTTTTGGTTTTATTTGTCGATGCGTTGCATTGGGCATATTATTGTTTATCTTTAGACAATTTTCTTTATACCGACACGAGAGACACCGCCCACTGAAACAGCCTTTTTTGTTGCACCAGATACTGCGTCGGACGCTAATGTTAATCATAGTGTACCAGGTACTGGCAAAAGTTTTGGGTATTAGTGTTTTTGCCACAACATATAATGCCAGCCCAAAGAAACCACCTTGCTTGACATTGCTGTTATTTTTAATCTACACTCAAATTTAGCACAAAAGGTTGTCAGCGATTATATTTATTTGTTGTTTAGTTAAGATTAATTTCGTTAGAGTTCCTTGGGGGGCGTGTTTAATTGTAATGATACCGGTCGTTATTTAGCAACAGCTTGTCGAGTTTTTTAACTGGTTAAACTGTCATATATATTTCTTTTGCAACATGTTTTGTCATTATATAACAATTACAGATTAAACTTTACCTGACATTTTACCTCCAACAGAGTCTGTTTTAATGCACATGTCTCTGATCACTAGCGCATATACATATAACTCCACAGCTGGATCTAGAGCTACTCCAAGTGTTTAGATAATTTCAGTATCAGCTGTGGAATCAACAAGTCGCACGCTATGTTGACTAGTATCAAAATAAAATATCGGATGAAGTGTACTAAATGTCTCTACTGAGATCCGAGATCCATCTCCGACATCTTGATATTTTTGCACTGCGTCGAGTAATATTTTTATTAGCTTTATCTGCAAAATTACGTTCTTTTGCTCGTTCCAAATACTGTTTAGAGTTGAGTCTGGCTTATATTCGTCTAACACCGGAGTTTTAAAATTTTGCATTTTTTTGGTCCTGGCTAACACGTCGCGCTTGCTGTTGAAAGACATCAAACAGTAGTCTAGATAACTGTTCATATAACTTTCTTGTATTTAGTCGGTCGTATTTGGAACTGTTGTTTTATATATTTTATAATGTTGCAAATAAAGTTTGAGCGTATTTCAAGCACACTATTTAATTCTTTCATTTTAGTGATTGATGGTGTTATTCATGGCATCCACGACGCACGATTGTTTATAATAAATTTTACATCAGCCCCGCCAGATCGAAATTTGCAGTCGCCCTGGTCAGCCCGATTTAAGATTAGTATATATTTAACTACACAAAATACTTTATTGTAGTCACTGCAAAATCCAAATATGATGCCTAATGGCAGCATCATCTTAATTTGGCGTGTTCCTGTTTCTAACACCAGCTTTATTTGGTTCATTACAATTTTCGTCGAGATATTCAACAAAGTCATATTCTGTTATTGCGTCGTCTGTGTCATAAGGTTCTTCTAAATTGACTTAAGTTTTAACAGTCGTTATTTATTTCTTGTGTTACATAAAATTTAGCGACCTTACATTAGATATTAATTTTTGTATAATCATTAATAGGTCACTACGTGTAATATTTTTACGCAGGACAAGGGAGACAACTGCTTAATTACACTTAGCTCGAATATGGAGTTATATTTCCTGACGAATGTACTCTTTTCTTTTTTTCTTTATGATATTGTATCACCACAACGGCTGGTAAGGAAAATGTCAAGGAATAAGGTTGCTAGAGAAAAATATCAGGGGTCTCTGAGCTAGAAACCTGAAGTATTCCGTGGTGCTTTCCATCTCATGCCTCTCGAGATTAAGGAAAATTCTTAAGATACGTATAATCATCAATATAAGAATACCACGATGAGGGAGTGTGTCATGTCTCTCATAAAAGGTGTATGTGCTAAATGTTTATGCATCATACCCAAAGTACAATGTGCTTGGGTCTCGTTAACGCATGCAGCATTACCTAAAAACGGTTTATTTATATCTGACAACGATTTCAAAATAATTGGCTCGGTTCACCCACTGCTCCGCTAGTACAATGCGTTCAGTGAGAGTCCTGACTACCTTAAGCTGTCTGGCCGTGGTTTGCACCATAACTTGGATACAGACATATTGGTCAGACAATATCATCACAAACCAACATGATTTTTACTTTGTAAACCTCTTCATCTCAAAAGGTCAAAAAGGAGGAATATCATTTTATAAACAACTTGCCATACTGAGCAAAATAACTAAAATATCGAATTGTTGGCGCTGCATTAAGATCTGTGAAAGATATCACAGTCTTTATATTTGCTGTGTATGTATTCTCTAATGAAAATCAAAAATCTTAGTTTGTATGAAAACTATACTGATTCATTTTAAAACCTATGTGTATTGCTCGTATTACAGTCAAGTAATAATCATAAGGGATTTAAATATCACATACACTGAATCACCGTTGTCACTGATTGCATAGTATAAATGTAATCTTTCTTTTGTCTTATTCTTCCGTCTCCATCGTGGTCTAAATGTGGAGATGGGAAACACGTTGCTTATCAATTTGAAGTATATAGACTGGAAAGCGCAGATTGCTAATCGATCCATCAATGGCCCAAACAAGTTAAAACATCACAGTAAATTTCTGCAATGCGTAATGTCGATTCTAAAATCATTCCATTCATTGAGAACTTCGTACCCTTGCACAAAACCTTTTACTTCTATCCTAAAGTTAAGAAACTCATTAAAAAGCTCGATATTGTCTTGTAATGTTGATTAAATATGTAAGGCCATGAGGACTAGAAAAATGAATCTTACAAGCAAAGTCAAATCGCAAAAAGCTGACATACCCAAGAATACATGAGACACGCTCATTAACAAGCTATCTTCAAAGACTTAGATGAGAAGCAGAGTAATTTGACGTCAATTGTGTGGTCATCTTGCTAAAGTTGTACAACACAGATGGTAACGGGGCAACTATCTCAAACGTCGTTTTAATTAAAACATGACGGCGATTTTATGCATTTTAACGCGAAAATAGATCAGTGCTACATTCCTTGCGATTAGAAAGCGTTCTTGATTGTACCCATATTTAAAGATATAATGGAGATCTAAAACTGTCACTGTCATAGATATATTTCTCTTTTACCTACAGAATGTAAACTATTTGAAAAGTGCTTATTCAATTCATTAACGAGATGATGTCGTAGCACTAATTTTACTCTACAATACCGAATAACAGTGACTCAGTTCATAAGAGCATTTTTTCTTGATTTAAACAAAGAGTTATATGCACTTTAAACCGGTATAAATAGTGCTATCTATTTTCATAGATATCCAGAGGGCTTTAACACTGAATTATGATGGACAATAACTAAATCTCAAAAACCTTAGCATTCAAGAAAAGACTTTACAAGTATTAAAGAAATGTACTCAAACATTTAAGCTATTTTTCAGACGAACAAAACAAAATCCAAACCTCTTTGAACTGAACTATTATTCCGCAGGGAATGCACTTTATCAACGTTGTTATATATTGTTTATATATGTCTAACCTTTGATATGAATATGTGCATCAGTATTATGTCTCATGTTTGGTCCACACCATTTGCAGGCTGAGCGCTAGCCGATTATGTAACTCTACTCGAAAACACATTTGTAATATGTACAAGATAATCTCATAAATGGAATTTCGCCATCAAAGTTAGCAGAAGGTTTCAATCAGACTACAAAGGAAACAAAATGTGGGAGGTTTAGCCACAGACTTCATAATCAAAATATCCATATTTTAAATGCATTCCAGCATATGCATGTTCCAATATGAAATATCTGTAAAATGTTTACAGCGCGTATACCAAAGGATAGAAAACCATTTTATTCTCTTGTAACGGTTTGTACTAATGAAGCTAGATCCTGTCTCTAACATTTGGTTCAATAGTTACATGGCTTTCAATAGTTATTATTCGTTTTTGATGTGTTGTTTTGAAGGGTATCTGAGACGACATAGATGAAATCAGAGCTTGTTTGACGGCCCTGAATTTTAACAAGCAATAAAGACCCTACAAGAGCAAACAGAAAGATTTGTAGAAGAACTGGAAAGAAAACAAACCAACAAACCCAAATTACTAAGGAGGTCAGTGTAATAACATAAATAAACTGTATGGAACGTCACTTTTGGGCCCCATAATAACATGAATTTTATTAAACAATTGATTAGGAATACAGAAACATCAAGTGAGAGATATCACTTAAAGCAAGAGTATGAACTTAAACTATTCAGAGTTTAAAGAGAGACAGACACAGACTAGGAAAGAGGAGAACATAAGAAACACAGGACATGAAAACCCAAGGATGTACGCTATTCCCCTATTCCCAGTTAGATGTTCTGTAACAATCTATAAATGTCATTTGAACACCATGTGATTTTTTTTTAACGTGACCACCCATTATGTCTTGCCCCTGTAACTCACCTACATGCACCTGGGCAAAATTAGCATTGTTTTCAACGTGCACTGGTTAATAATATTAATAAAAAGGATTATTAAAGGAAACTTGTCAAATTAAACTTCCAAACGCATTTCAGACACAAATTAAAAAAATATATTTATGTAGAAAGTAATGCTCCAGACACATATGATACACCCATCACTGGCCAAAAAATCCCAACTCTCTCAGCTAGTATAGAAAATTTTGTAAAAATCAGTAATGTGTTAGGTCAAAACATTTTTCTTCTTTGTTAAATATCTCCATTATGTCCCACATCAATGAAATTTGTAAATGTAATTAGAAATGAAAACACCATTCACTCATTAATCAGAGGAAATTATTTATCTATGCAGACTTCATTCCCCTGTAGCATATCACTGCACTTCTTTTATCAACATTTGACTCAAGAAGGGAAGCATCAATTTATCATTTAAATGTTTACCACATGTTCGCCAGTAAGGTGATTGTGAATGGATATTCTTTTACACATGGGATTATTTTACAGTCGGTGTTGATTATAACACCAGTATGTTACAACCAGTTTCACTTCATCAAAAAATAGTTTTATACAATAACAACACAAATCTCTAATTACCCATGAATAATCAAATGCATAGTCACTCAAATTACATGATATTCTTCGTTAAAATTGAGATGTTTACCCAGTATCAGATCATTATTTACCATAGAACTCTTCTACATCAGATCTTTCCGAAAAAGAATTTTTCCGGGCAATAAATATTAATAATTTATTGTTAATTCCTTATAACATCAATTTAATCACGTAATAATACATTTTTGCTATCAAAATTTATATACTTATATATATTTATATACTTGGAGTCGACTGAAATGATTATTCATATTTTCGTAAAACATTATAAGACATAATGACACACAGAAATATGTGAATAAATAATAGCGACTATGGAATATTCTGTGTATTGAATGAACTTAACCAAATTGTTGCATAAATTAATAGTTCTTTTAACTTTAAAGGAACATATTTGGTGAGGAAAAAAGTTATGGAAAGTTCAATTATATAACACCATGTCTCGGTGCAAAACCCAACATAGATTCTTACATAGGTCATCTTGCAAAAATTAATTTTGCTACAGTCAGACATTATTGGTTGCGAAGATTAGTCGAATATACAACATTAAGCTTTCAGAAAGCTCGATGTATTTCAGCGCTACTGGATCGAAATTATGCTAGCCTTTCCTAAATCCATATGAAATTATGATAACAAGAAATGTGCTTAAAATTAACGAAGGACTCCTGACATTCTCGGCAAATAATGCCATATACCAGGTAGCATATCATCTGAAAATATAATATTTTTATTCATATTATATCCATGTCTTTCTAGAAATGACGCTACATAACAGAACGATTTTATTCCAGATATATTGAGCATTTTTGCGACAATAGAATATTTATGCGTTGATTGAAATTGTTGTTAGATGGTAACTATTAGCAGGTGAAATATAATTTTAGCAGATTATTACACATGAGTCTTACAAATAAAATATAAACTAATTACAACTCTGTATACGTCATGATAACTGTTTCAGTTAATGCCATATAAGTGTGTAAACACTGTACTTCTCCCACCGGATGATTGTATAAGATTGCTCCTTACCTTTTTATAAATATAGTGATCTCATATTATAATCCTCAAAGCAAATTTTTTCATAGAATTTATTCTCTCATATTGACTAATTGTATGTGGATAAATCTAATGAAAGCATATTTTCGTTATGCTGTTTCTATCCTTTCTCTCTGAAAAGAGGAAACAATTATGATAAAATACACGATCCCTTCCCTTTCTCGTACATTTTGAATAAGTTCACTTCAGAACTGTAGCTGATTTTTCCATGGCATTATTGCTTTTCCTCCATGGCATTATCGCTCACAACTCATCCGCATCTTAACTAAAAATTAGAGGATATATATATATATATATATATATATATATATATATATATATATATATATATATATATATATATATATATATATATATATATATATATATATATAAACTTTTATCGTGTTTATTGTTGTAAATGTTGTTTTGAAGTTGGAATATTTTGACGATATATTAATCACATACATTTTGTTTCGAAATACCGACAAAGTTGCTTTTGTGCACAATTCTCCAAACTATCTGCATTCAATATAATGTTGCTTTATACCATTGTTTATGTTTACTTCTATCTGATCAGATTACACTCAATGAGCAATATATATATATCTGTATAGATCTAAGCTATATTACAACATTGATAGGTTTAAATGTCAAGTAGGTTAACATATCTTATTCGTTGGAAATATAATAGGAGTGCCAATTTATGTTAGTAATTAACGTTCAAAGCATTGACATAATTAAGATATGTGAAAATCATGACATTATAAGGCAACTAATCATTCGAGTGGAATGATTTAAATTATGTAGTTATAATGTAATTTGGCATACACTTATCAAACAGGTAACACATACACGGGTAGCACATTCGGAATAAAACTCATGTATGCCTGGGAATTCGGTGTCCTAAATAGCACTGTTGGTAACTAATTGTAAACGTATACATGCGATTCTTACACTTGATTTCAGAGTAAACTAATAGTTTATACAATATAAATTAGTGTTTGAAGTTGTATAAATATTGTAATTGCATACAACAATTTCATGTAATAATACAGTTACTACTATTAGTAATATTAACCACATCGGTGACCTAATGATTAGAGTGGGAGATCGCGGATTCGAACCACCGCCGAGTCATACCAAAGACTAACAACAACGGCACTAATAGCTGCCTCGTTAGGCAATCGGCATTAAGAGATTAGTGTTAGGACTGCTCGGCCTGGTGACAGAATAATGCGGTTGGGTGGGACATGATGCTGCATATCTGCGGCATGTTGCCCCCGTGCTGGAGATCACTTTAAACTGTCACACTGCAAACTCGCCAAAAATTGTTTACTACTACTACTACTACCACATATAATAATAATAATAATAATAATAATAATAATAATAATAATAATAATAATAATAATAATAATAATAATAATAATAATAATAAAAATAATAAAATATATTGTATTGGCTGACTACAATGATTCCAATGGATATTATAATCGTTTTACCACTGGGACTCCTCCCTGGGAAATAATGAATGAAATAATATGCATTATATGGCGTGTTTCTTTCTGAGATCTCAAACATAAACTTTGTTTACAAAACAGTTTTAAAATATAATGAAAATTGTAATTTGTTTTGATAAATATAACTTTTGACCAGGGATTCTACAAACCCAAGGTTTGGAAGCCAAACATTCGTTTCCTGCGTTTATAACGCCTTCAGTTTTAGACATAAGGCTTCTTTAATAATGGAATCGTTTCATATAAGATTATATTATAATACTTGCACAGTGCCCAAATAATATCGCATGACAATATGTGTATCGAAAACCTTGGTAATATTTCTCTTACAAACCACAAACTTAAGCACAGTTAAAGAATCAGCGATTTTGTTATTGCTTCGATATTCGTAAAGATTTTATAAGCTGCTTTTGCATGCATTTGTTTTGTTTTTTTCTTTTTCCCCAAGCAAGTGCCACGTTTTAAACGACATGCATTATTATAATGCACGCAATTAAACGTCATTTAATAATGCGTCTATTGAATGTTGTTTGTCACAACAGTATTCAGGAACGTCAATGGAAATTAGATGATGTCTTTAAGTTCTTTTTTTTTGAAATTGTATTTTGTTCTCTTCACTACATAAAAGGGCTTTACTCTAATTTTAAAGAAAACAAACTGAAGTCCAATACTCAATTTTCAAAATTTACATAACATACCAAGTATATTACTTGAACATCCGTTTTGTTAGGCAACATATTTCTTCTTTAAAAATAATAAATTCAATCTATTTCCCCAGAAGTGTGTATATATATATATATATATATATATATATATATATATATATATATATATATATATATATATATATATATATATATATATATATATATATATCTATATATATATATATATATATATATATATATATATATATATATATCTATCTTTTGCCGTTCTTTAGAATAACCCGAAATAGAATTGAGGAAGACTCGCAGGCAATTAATACTCTGGTACTGTCAGCGAGAGAGGGGCAGTGGGATCAAGTCTGGCAAATAATTGGTACTCCAGAAAGCCCCAGAAAGGCACACTTCATTAATTCAATTCCAGAAAATCGTCGATGGGGAGTTTTACACCAGGCTGTTTACTGGAAGGATCCGAATATTGTACGGACACTACTGAAATTTCTAGCATGTGATCTTAGCTTAAAGACGAAGGAGAGTAAAGCGGAAGTAGGTCCCACAACTGGCATGACAGCGACTGAACTAGCACGAGCATACTGCTGTGATGAGATAATAACGGTACTACTTTCTAAACGCGAGTTAAATTTTTCAACAGAGGCTGAAGAGATCAACACCTTTCAACCTTGGCATGTAGGGTTTGACCTAAGGGGTCTTGGTTTGATACCTATCACTCTTGCTGCGTATAAGAACACATTTCATCCCAAGCACATTGACCCTTCAAAATCTATAATGACGGTACTTGGAGATATTTTCAATGATTTAAACACTTCGGAGAATAGATGGGAAGAAGTGTGCAACAAAATATGTGACTCCCTCTACGTGGTCAATCAAAACCCGGCCGCAGCCCTCACAAAATGTGCAAACAGAAAGGAATTTTACCAGAGTATCATAAAAACTTACACTATAGAGGAGACGTACTTCTATACGCAAATGAATACGGCTCTTCGACGACAAGAAATGTCTGGCTACAAACCTTCAGCCAACGATCTTGCGATGGGTCCATATATTGTTATGTATCAGATACTTCTCCTTTTCTGGAGTGACCTAGGGCGCGAAAATTTGAAAACCTACCGAAGAATGCAGCTGACTGAAAAAGATATGAAGAAATACCAGGTTGGTGTCAAATTTACATGGGTTTCCTTCGTTTCGTCCTCGGTGGAGGTTAAGAATGCAGTGGCGTTTCCGACCTGCAAAGGCGTAGTAGGTGAATATGTAGTAACCTTTACCATTGACAACACAGCTAATTCAAACCACCAACCAAGAGATATTGAAATGTTTGCAATGTATATGGAAAGAGAAAGAGTGTATCCCGCCGGTGCAAAATTTATAGTAACAAACACACAGCAAAGGAAAGGGGAGATGCAAGTTGATCTAAAACTTCTGGACAGTTAATTGAGAGTATTGCCATATACTGAGACGGTTTATATATATATATATATATATATATATATATATATATATATATATATATATATATATATATATATATATATATATATATACATGACCTTGACAGAAGATATTACTAAAGCCAGAGCAGGGATCCAATGAGTATGGTTCTAAGTTCTAGAGAAAAGTTTACAGTCCACTGGATTAGTAAAGATTGGTACGAGCTGAAACGCGATCTCATGAGTAGAGCATATTTGATATCATAGTCGATTTTCCACCACACGTTTCTTTTCAGTGTGTGTTAGAAAATGAAAACATGTAAAACACCGTCTCTCGTACTTTCTTTCTTTTCCTGTCTTAAGTTATTAATTATTCCTTATAAAAATATAATCAAAATAAAAATAAGATAGTATAAGAATCCTAAATTTATATAATAGCATGATCTTTATAGTTTTATTTCTGTGCAACGATATATGCATGTAATTGTAGATTCTGGTATCAATTCAGGACAAAATGAATTTCCTTTGCTTAGAGTAAATGCAACAATATTAATGTCATTTGTTTTGGAAGTTTACGTGTCTTTTCACTTGATATGTGTTGATTAAGTATGATCTCATGCCGCAGTGAAATATCAGTCCTTAACATCAATTCTTAGCCTAAGATTTGTATTTTCCTGAAGTGATACTTGTTGCATTGTTCCTAGTATGTCTAATTATGTTTATGGGTAATATCGTTAGGATTAGTGTATTTCCTGACTGAATCCAATAATACAATATATTTACATGCATGCATTTTACGTCACAAACGTTAAATTAAGAACGATATTACCAATATTAGATCGATTAGAACCCACTGTAATCAATTCCTACCATGCTGTAATTGTAAGTGCTGTCCATTCTCCTATTCTGTTTGTCAAGGATGTGTGTGAAGTAATTTATGAGGCATGTGAAGTTTGATCCACCTTATTTTGATTGCATACAAAATGATCCCGTATGTAAATTTTCCTCTTAAGGATTGACTGTGTATAGTTTTGAATTCAATGAAGTAAGAACCGAGAAAAAGACGATATGCGAATTATATTATCCGCGAAGCTGTCATGGATTTGCCAAGACGTTATGACACTTTGATCAACAGAAATCCATTTATGCTTTTAGAGAGAATCTCAAAGTCTAAACTGTGCATGTTCTGTGGTGGAATTGAAACGGCAGACCATTATTAAATGCTGTAAAGTGTATCCCTCTCAACATCTTGTAATTAAATGGACAAAAAATTTCATGAACCTATTTTAGTACTTTTTATGCTTTCTTCAATTTTGTTCTCTTGCTTAAAGATGTTTTGCCGTTATAACCAGATTTGGAGAACCATTGCCTACTTTATCAGCTGAATATGTAATTTGGTAAAAAAGCGTTCACTTGCACATTAATTAAGAAACACCGTCACTTTTAATTCTCTAACAAACTTCTCTCTTCAGAGATTAAAGTGCAGAATAAGGGCAGATATTAACCAATATAACACAGTTATATTCTTGATCAATGGCGTCTAAATGGTCTTTATACTACTTTTATTTAATTATAGATTTAACTACATGATGAACGTATGAATTTTCTTCCATTTGAGCTAACCATACCGTTGTGTGTTTGTAAATGGTTAATATAACATTCGATAATTTTATTGTACATAATCCATGTGCATCTATTTAGTCGAATGATTGAATCATATCATAGATATTCCCATTTTACTTGTGTGAGTGATATATGTACATTTGTGTTAATGTTGTATGCAAAGACAAGATGCATGCGTGTATTAATAAGCGTTTGTTTCACACTTACACGTTTGATTTATAACATGCAATATGTACTCATTTGTATATTTTATAGTGTACAGTTAAGAATATTAATTTTAAAAAAAAGAAAACCAAATAGAAAATGCAAACTTTGTTTTGAATTTATATAGCATATCAAGTTTTTAAATTAGGCCTTTTGCATATATTGTATCAAGACGGTGATGCCAATATATTTCCTAATTTTATTTGTTGGTGTTTTTTTTACTTTCAAATATTTATCTAACACATTCACACTCTGACGAATTTGTCACGAAACTGTTTTATCCTTCACATCTAGATATATATGCAGACGATGTTTCTTTATTTCAGTTAATTTGTGTGTTACTTGTAATATTAGCAAAGATATATCATTTGTGTGAAAAAGGTCCAGTATTTGGTTAAAAATAAATGTAATACGTAAGGATTTGAGTGATCTTATGTTCTGAGGATAGTAATCATTGAGTATTATGTATAGTAAAATAGTGCACACGGGTGTGGATTTAGAAACAGATTGATTTAGAAACAAATTGGGTTCATACAGACATGAACCCAAAAAGAATTCGAATTCTTTTATAAATTCGACCAATTATATTGCCTTAAATGATGTTGACAATAGTTAAAATTTATAATTTCCGATTATTTGAATATTGAAGTATGAAATAAGGTATTTTGCGACATAAGACAGTCTATATGATACAAAGATATGTCTATATTCATTTGTGAATAGATGTGTTTCACATATACTGGTATACTGAATTTTTATATGTATAGAGTCAGTGGTTATTTTGTTAGAACGCTACTATAAAAGCAGCTAAAACTGAGCCTGTAGTTATCTAAAGGTGATGTGTGAAAGGGTGTTCCTAACAGAGATTTTTCTCTTTCGTGTTGTAAACTGGCTACCTATTGGTATATGTAGTTGAGGAACTAACTGTATTTCAATATTAGATGACAGTTACTTTATAAATTAATGTAGTGATCTCTTTAACCGGAATTTCAAGTAAAAATTCTGGTTCTTATTAGTGTGAAAATCGCTCTGCGTTAGTCGTTATGGCAATCTCCAGAATTAATTTTGGCCCAGTTTGTTGAATACCTAAATTTTAAACTCGTTCATTCTCGCTTACGATGTGATCAATCTCTAAGAAATTTGTAGGTATTTTGAGTCATTGAATAGTTAAGAAAATTAGTAGGTAATTTCAATATAACGTACCCACGTTCTGATTAAAAATTGTTACGATTACTAAATATATCACAAAGTTGTAAAATAGTAGCCTTATATATATTTTCACAGAATAACTGCTTCTATTGAATTACTAAATATAAAATTTACTCAGGCAAGCAGATAATTTCTTTTTATTAGCATAGTTATGGAATACATGTATTGTCAAGAACTGTAAGAAATAATTACAGTAACACTCATAGTTTTATTTGGGGAACTTTTTAAGTTTTGAATTTTTAATAATGTTAATTAGACTTCATAAAGAATTTGACTTTTAAAATAGTTTCCAATGCCGTCAATTACATATTTCCGGACTGATTAAAATTGTCCAATAGGTGATGCAAATATTTCATTATATTTTTGAGATAACGGTAGTTTAGGCAAACATGCTGCATAAGATTTACTTCGTGTACGATGTGGAAATAATGAAATACATATTCGTCAACTAAAGGTAAGCAAATTAGCAGCATAGCGTAGTTGTTTGAAGCGTCAGCGATCTCAGCTTTTCCGTACAGCTTTCACGTTGGTGACTTTAAATAATGTATAGTAACAAGTTTACAGGCAAGCGAATTTTTTCACTTCTATATTAAAGGGCACCGTGTATTCATGTTAGCAGCAAAATGTGTAGCCTCCATGTATATGCAAAATGTATGTATCAAGAAGGAGCTGCACGAATATCTGGGTTCATGACCTACGACAAGTGTGTAAATATTTTTCTCTCATTTGATGAAGTATAAATTTAAATTTTTTTTTGCAATTTTTATCTTGAAGCTTGAGTGAGATTTCTGTCATTAGAACCTAACCTTTACTTGACCTACTCAAAAGCTAAAGTTGCAGTATCCTAAAATGTTCACGTATAGAAATATTGTAAGGATTCAGTCGAATAAAGATGGAATTTCTTATCGTTTAGTGTAGACGTTTCTACGATTTGAAAGATACAATTTAATGAGGAATTCTTTAATTGAATACATAACAAAGTGTACTTTAAATACCTTTTCGAATTTCATGACATTACTGTATTTAAATATTTTCATAGATCATATGTATCTTGAAATTACGAAGTAGATTTTGTATTTTTTGGCAACAAATTATATTGACATATATGAATTATAAAAAATACACATATTGAATCAAACCAGTTTTAAACGTTAAAATGTCATGCCCATAATTATTTAGGAATGATAATTTAGATTTTAAAGATTAAATTTAGAAAGGCAAGGACGTAAACTCTGACGTCATTAAGTCTGTCATATGTAAATGAGTTTTATTTTGCTCAAATAACTGTACTTTGGACCCACAATCTAGCAGGTTTGCTCTATTTGTAACATTTAATAAATGTTTTGATTAGACTTTTTTCACTCCTAAATTTAAATTCAAATAGATTATTCATAAGTCATTAGCGGTTGGCTGTAGCTTTATCAAATTTGGGTTATATGAATTGCGTTCACTTATGAGCTCTAGCAAACAGCTGAACTACGCCTGTATGGGTGTTTTGCTGTGTCTCAAAACGTTTTAATTATATGTTTTTAAAGTTGGAGAGACATTAGGATGTGTTATGAGAGAAGTTCGTTTTATATATGTTTCTGTTGTTTGATTCTAAGATAACTCTCAGGTGCGGCAGAAGACAACATGGATGTGTTTGCTGTGGAAAGTAGCTCCTAGCACAATGCCGCCATAACCCAGACAACCAGTCTGAGAAAAACCAGGCAGAGATATGAAAAGTAAGGTCAGCAAATTAGCAAGCTTTCCCTGTCACTTTGCTAAGAATAAAGAATATCATGTTTATTATATAAGCCAGTGTCATTAAATTATATTCGTTTTGTAGGATATCATGACAGCAAGTTCATGCTGTTAGTGATAGTATGACACGGATCAATCCTCCTTGACTTTCAAACCAAGCATTAGCTTGAAAGGGTAAGAAAGTTAATCAGTTGATACAAATTTTACAGAAAGTTAACACAAATCAGATAAATTATAAAACAATATAATTTAATGGTTGTGTGTTAGGGGAGATGAAAATATTTGAGGGTAATTTTGATTCATTGAAAAATAAAAAGCTATTTATTTGTTGTCTACATAATACCCATTTTACATACAAGCAGCTTCCTTATAGGAAAGCCAAATGGGGATGTGAATGTATTATAAATTGTTCTCGTTCAAATTCACAGGGTGGCTGAATATTAGTTTAAATAATTTTGTTATATACAATACATATTATTAATAACTTTGAATTCAAAACGATCATGAAGGAATTTACTTGCTTTGGATAAAAACATTGATAATAGGCATTTCTATCTTTTTAATGTGTTATATTCCAATTAACGATTCATCATAATGTGACCAAATGTTTTCTGATATAATAATAATAATAATAATAATAATAATAATAATAATAATAATAATAATAATAATAATAATAATAATGAGGACTTTGTATAGCGCCTATCTTTAGAAGCTCTAAGCGCTTAACAACATTTGATAACGCTTAAAAAGGAATATAAGAAAAACCATATATAACAAAATGATTACAAAAATTAAAAACATACACCACATAATTAGAAACAGAAAACATGCTGTAAAGTTTTAATGTAATGATACGTTAAAAAAGAATACAATATTAGTTCATTATAACTGTTCTTACAGTTGAAACATGGGTTTTAAGGGCGCTCTTGAATGACATCATTGTGTCTTTGTGTCTAAGTGCAGTGGGTAATTCGTTCCACGTTGCTGGGCCCTGGTATGCAAAAGAACGTTGTCCATATCATTTCAGCTTCATAGTGGGAATATTGAGAATGCGAGTATCATAAGAGGAGCGTAAACATCTTGCAGGTGTATACAGATGGGTGATGTCAGATAGGTATGTTGGACTGGAGCCCTATTTGAAATAGTACTGTTTTTATGTGCTGTAAAATCAATTTGTAGAAGACCAAGATATGGAGCCATGCACATGATAGCAATCTAAGGCAAGGGTCTTAAAACTCAAACCACCCTGTCAAAGGCACGATAAATGATATTAAAAATGAAGGATATTTTTTGAATTTATTGACCTCTTTTAAAAGCTATATCTCATATAAATATACATTAAACAAACTTGATTGAGCTTGTTTCTGAGATTTGGTTCTCTTATCCAATGCCGAAGAAATTGTAACTGAGTCTAGCTTTAGATTTGATAATTCGATGATCTATTTACATTTATATTTGACTACCATTTGAAGAGGAAAAGTGATATGGAGTTGTAATAATAGTCTGCTATTGGTATAGTACTTGGTCAAAAGCAGTTGTGGACAATTAGGCACTTTTGTATTTAGAAAAGTTGTATTATGTAAACACATCTATAATGACAGGATATCACTATAACAGATCAGTGGGAAATAATGACAGAAGCTAAGTATTATTGTAAAATTCACTTTGCTCACATGACAGAAGCAAATATAACAGACATTTTTATTTCCAAATATCAAGCAAAGATTTTAAAGATAACAGCATCAGGATTTGTACATGATAAAGTGCATTATAATGCAGGATCAGTACACATTTCAGACTTTTTATTGACTTTAAAAATTGTTCTTATATTCTGAGTATATAGCAGTCCATTAGCAGCAGAGAGGGTGAACCCTACAACAATATATTTGCGACAAAATCGATTAAAGCCTCAGAATGCCAAATTGCTGCCATCTACGTCTACAAATTTTTGCGACAGAATCGATTAAAGCCTCAGAATGCCAATGGAACCTTCCTACGAAATCTCATATTTCAACC
>JAEAOA010001868.1:0-18561 GCA_016746295.1 Potamilus streckersoni
TAAAATAAAAATAATATAGGGGTTTAATTAAATATAGTTTTTGTGAGTTCATATATATATATATATATATATATATATATATATATATATATATATATATATATATATATATATATATATATATATATATATATATATATATATATATATATATATATATATATATATATATATATATATATATATATATATATGTTCTAATTACTTACACGTACCAAACCATTTCAAAATACCTTACACCCTACATTTACATTGTTATTCTGAACTAAAGTATTTACCAATGTAGTTGAACATATATAATTCAGCTTGTTATGTGTCAAGTTTCTACGTCCCCATTTAAAAAGAAAAAGTTGATTTTCTCAACGAGCTAGATGACATGGCATACGTAACACGTTTGTTTTGAAATTCTATAATTTTTTAGTTAAATAATAGTGCGAAAAACTATTTTTTTGGGGTTTAAGTGAATATGTGACATATAATGATTAAACATGAAAACTATTTTTTAATATTGTCCAAATTAATTGTTTACATGAAAACTATTTATAAAGGTGTTTGCGGCTTTACCCAGTACGATCCAACGTTTAGTTTGTGCTGCAGCGGAGTTGTCCAGCCTCTTGTAGGATTGAAGCCTTTTTGCTGTGGAACAAAAGGATACGATGCGTCGTTCGACATCTGTTGCTCTGGTGTAATTCAGCCTCGTTTAGGACTGACGCCTGCTTGTTGTGGAACAATTGGATATGACGCGGCTTTCGGAAAATGCTGCAATGGTCAATTGTGCTAAGTTTAACTGCCAACGAAGTTGTTTGAGTTCTTCTTCTTCTGTTAACGAATTGTAATAATAAACATGATCTTTCAATAAACATACAATGAGAAACATTCATGTTTTTGATTCACACCCATTCATTTTTCTAGATGCACTTTTCATATTAATTTTTCAAATATTGATTGTTTTACCTTTATGATAAGTTTATTGACCTTTCATGATCTAAGAGTATAGTAGTTGTTAAGCTGTTCTCGAGTTTGTACGTTACAGATTGTGTGCAAAAGACTTTGCGTATTTTAATGCATGAATTAATTTGTTTCCGTCTCTAGATCTGTATTCAGCTCTATGGACTAAATTTATCAATGTAACATTTTGCGAAAGTGCCAAGAACTTCACGGAATCATCTTGTTCTAAAGACGATCATTCATTTAGACGAAGAGAATTAAACGGAAAATAATAAGAGGTTACTTCTAAAGACCATCCTGAAAAGATACAATATATCGCAGAAATAGGTAAAATATAAGTAAAATCAATGGAATAAGCCGTTTTTGCATCTTTTCTGAAATGTCACGAGACCTTAATAAAACGAACGTATCAAAGATTTACTTTCTCTTTTATAATACTGTATACTGATTAATTGATATATAAAATTCATTGGCAAATTTTTCAATGCCTACTTTTTAAAAGAATATTCATCAAAAGATGCTTTGTCTCCAAATAATATTCTAATGGACCATATAGAAGATGATTTTGCAAAGTATGCGCAAATTCTGATTAAGATAAAATGAAAACAAAAATTAAAAACAAGGAAATTTTTCTGTTCATTTCATACAAATATTGTGTGTTTAAGAAAAGCCATAAAACCATCCACAAAATATATAATCCATTGAGGCAAATCTAAACAGTGATTGGCCAGGGGAGGTAAGGGTTTGGAGGCACTATTGCGAGAAAAGTTGTTACTATGGGGTCCTAGGAGTATCTGATCTCCGAATAGAATGGATTGGGTCACTATTTGGAATTTGGTAGCTTAAAGTTTGACATTTTCCTCGGAATAACTTTGTTTCAACTAATGGGTGAAAAAGGAAAGATGAACTTTAGTTTGGTACATTGGCATTTTATGGTAATTTTACAACGTATGCATTTATGGGATCAATCGGGAATATGATGCTGAAAAATCCACATCTTGTGTTTACGGAGTATATGAAGATGGAATAATTTAATATTTTGGACCACCATTGGACATTTTGGGAGTTTGCCAATGTGGGATGATATGCCCTAACCCCAAGAAGTCATATTTCAAGAAATGAGATAACATTTGAATGGCGGATGTCATGAGATCATGAATGTTTTTGTCTATGCTCGTCCTTTTAGAATATATTACTGATTTGTGACTGTGTTGACACTGGAGTCCTTAAACATTTTAAAATTCATCTCGGTACATTATTCTTAAGCTATATTTATTAGAAATACATGTGACTAGGTGAGACTGTTAAAGTAACCTTCTTTGTGAAATTATCATTATATTTTAAAATCTGCCTTTAGGTACAATATAACATTGTTAGACCCGATTCCCTTCGCTGCCAGTAAATAATTCCATCCATTATTGTTCCTTGTTTGAATTAGGAAAAATGGTTACATTATGCACGAAATCATTTGTAGAGAAACAATTATAGATAACGCATAACGAATCGAGTGCGATGAGGTTTTCAATGCAGAGGATTTTCTCCACGGATAATGTTACAACCAAATAATGGCTTTGTGGCAGTCGTGTTATCTTACCAAAGAATAAGGTGGCGCAAATTGAAATTGAGGTCTTGTAGTTAACATGAGGAAGATCGAGGCTTCATAAAAAGATGTATAATACATGTATATAGGCTATACTAAAATTCGTAACCATGTATGATCGAATTTTGTAAAGAATAAACACAATTCGGAATCTTCATATTGTCTTTACATAGAGTACATGTGTTACATAGAGTAATGTTCAAATTACGACATTGAAACAGAAGGCATCATACACTAACAGGTAAGAATTTTGAATTTTGTGAAGTCTTAAATACTAAAATATTTTACCCCCACCCACCAAAAATAAATTGATCAAAATTAATTATTATGTATAGTGAATGAAATAGACCTCGACCAAACGTTGTATTAAAATTTATTAACCGATATAGTTTTAAGCAATGAGAAAATGTAATCGAATTATTTAATTAAAATCATGATATAATAAGTATTAATAAAATTCGAATACTCAAGCGATATCGAGATAATGCTAAAGTCTAGAAGGAAAATAAAAATATGGTAAAGTTAAATGTTGTGAGTACAAAATTGAAAAAGTAGCTGTAAAATATTATCAATATAAAATAATTTCAACTGTAAAATAGTATCAATTTGAAAAGAGTATCAACTGTAAAATAGTATCAACTGTAAAATAGTATCAAATGTGAAAATAGTATCAACTGTAAAATAACATATATGATACAATTTATGGATAAACTGCTGCTTTTCTCTGTTTTCATAGAATGGAGTCTATTTAAGAAATGGAAATATTGATAATAATTCTGTAATTCTGTATAATTTATTTAATAGTGTACTAAGATTGCTATCACATTGTTTTACAATCTGATGAAAATATATGAAATCAAGCACTAAATAATTCTGCACTTACTAAATTTTCTCTTACAATCTTGGAGAAAACTTCTTTCAAGAAGTGCAACTATGGTATGCAAATTATGAATATGTCACTAAATCCTGTAATACGGTATGTCAACTATCTTTTAATAACTGTTTTTTTGCGCAACTTGATATAACAATTAAATTAAGATTTATGTTAGTTAAGTTTGTACCTTTGCTGCAATTAGAACAAGTTACACAACTTACTGCAATTAGTACACATTTATAAAAGTTTATTATACAGATCTGTAATTGGTTTTAGCTTTCTAAATACATCTTAATAGTCCGAAGTGTTTAATCTCTTTTAACGTCCGTGTTAGATTTAAAATTTGCTCTTAAAATTAATGCTGGTCATTTAATCCAATATATCCAGATTTGTTTGATTCTTGGCTAACTATTCTGAATTCTAGAACCATTTCAATATAGACAGGATAACTCATAATAAATTTTCTTTATTAATGGAGACGCATTCAATTTTACAATATTTGCAGCAGTTCGTCCTCATGATGAGTTATCGTGTTAAAAGCAGACCTCTGTTAGCTATTTGAGCTATTTATAATTATACAATTTTACCGAGTATCTACGGCTGATTATCCCTGACGAATGCATTTAAACAATTTTTGTTTATACTTGATAATTATTTGCAATTTAATCTGCACCTT
This sequence comes from Potamilus streckersoni, assembly GCA_016746295.1. Taxonomy (NCBI): domain Eukaryota; kingdom Metazoa; phylum Mollusca; class Bivalvia; order Unionida; family Unionidae; genus Potamilus; species Potamilus streckersoni. Next base: position 4,099 of record JAEAOA010001868.1, read on the forward strand.
TTTGGGCAGAATGCGTGCAAACGAGCTTGTAGCATTTTCTTTGTTAAGTGTCTTATCTATATTTTGTTAATCAGAGTTATTGCAATATATTTAACTACTAAATTTGTCGAATTAAATCCCACAGGAAACCGACCCAAAACCAAATAAAACAGTAGCAAACGTAAAACAAGAGAAACACATTCACATTAGATGCATCTTGTTTATGTGGTATCCTTTGCTTGTCACGTGCACCTAGTAATTCGTCATATGAAGGCAAAAGTGACGTTAATTAGGCTTTTCAACCCGTCTGTGAATGTAAAAAAACATAATTGCAATTAAATTTGAATATACGTGACATGCCATTTTATTTCTTATTGACACACACTAATCTGCAGAATGGCATGCACACAATAACATTAACGCATAACTAATTACAAAAGAGAGTAGTCTCACCTTAATTTGATTAATTAAAATGAGAATAAAATGTTCAGACTTGAAACTGACAGTTTGTATTATATAAAAAGAGACATAGAAACTCTGGAACATTAAATACGCTAGAATAAATTGTGGTTGCTACTATTATGCGTCTCAGTCCAGACAACCCACCGATTGATTTACTAAACTGAAGTGCAGGATGAGTCTTCAGTGTAAATTTAGAAAATAACTTGATTAATAAAACGACAGTTGAGTTTTATGTCGACCATGTACAAATTTTGCAATCGCAATGCGAAACAAAATTATGACTAAGTGTAACGTGGGAAGTAAAATTTTCTTAATACGGTCACATCACAAAACTGAAAACATGAAACTGATAATAAAAAAATACCTTTTGTAATTGACCCAAGAAATAAATTTTGTGTAATAAATCAATGGATCAGCAAAAAAGACTTTACAATCCAAATCATCAAGTATTATCTTTAATTGGGTAATGGAATTTTTGTTTAAGTAGGTACTAAATAAATAACTGATAATACTGAACACTTTCTCTCAACAAAAGATTATACATTTATTTAAGACGCAAAACATATTTCAGTAGTATGTTTACGTGGTCACCTTCCAGAGCAAAGTAGAAACATGCCTAGAAACACGTACTGAAGGTATGGCCTCGATTCCACTGAATGCATCTTGCTTTTATAATGAATAATAGAAGAAAGATGTTGTTTACCAGATTAGTACAAAATCAAGGACAGCAAATATATACAGTGACTCTACCACTGGTAATTTATCAGGCTACACTTAACTAATTTAAATGTATGAACAATTGAAGATCTAATAATTAATGTTATTTTACAATAACATAGAATGGAATAAGAAAAACAATAAAATATAATAACATGTAATGGAAATAAAATATGAAACTAACAAACAAAAATGTTGTTACATATACATAACACTGTCATATTGTACAAAGTTAAATAGTTGTCAAAGACAAGGCCACGTACTCTGCTCTATTTAAGAGATAGAACTTTGCTGCAGCTAAAACATGGGCAAAGGTTATCTGTTCACAAGTGATGTATTGTCAACAATGTATATAACATTATTAAAAACCAATAATGAAAAGCACAAAATATTATCTAGATGGTTGGTTGGTTGGTTGAATTTTTACGGCGCACCAGCTCATGCTGCGAGTGCAAATACTGTATGACTATTAAAACAGATGAAAGGTAATTAAAATCTAGCGACGGTATATGTATATATGTATATATATATATATATATATATATATATATATATATATATATATATATATATATATATATATATATATATATATATATATATATATATATATATATATATATTTCTCATACGCTGTTCAAGGTAATGCATTAAAAGCTATAACTTTCTTCAGAAGCCCACAATAAAAGAAATGCTAACTGTATCAAGGAGCTCCCTCTGTCAAGCACATTACAATCATTACTCGCAGGCTTGAGATCGAAACACTCCACCATAAAGTGCTTAATATTGAATGGTTCATTGCAAGATATACACTCTGGTGGGTCTTCTCTCTTTGGCATAAAGGAATGGGTTTTATAGGTATGGCCAATTCGAATTCTTGCAATGACTACCTAGTAGTAGAGGAAAACCAGGTTTTCAACTCACTTTGTTTTTTTTTACCCTCCAAACAAGTATAAATTATAGTCCTAAATTATCCCCCACCCCACCCTCTTTTTTTCCAAAATAAAACATGGTTTTGACTCACCCTCCCCCACCTCTTTTTTTCCCCCTACTACTACTATGCAAACAGGTATTTTGTAACCAAACAAAACAACAGGTGTTGGAATGTGATAAGCTCTTTACACAGAGGTGACTAATTTGTTAGAACAGCGCATGTGTGGAATACAATTATTCTAAAGACGGCAAACGGGTTTTTACCACAAGATAACAGGATGAAAATTAAACTGTGCATTAGAATATTTCAGTTAACAAGGTGGAAATTAAACTAGCATTAGAATGAAAATGATATTATTTTAGTTATATTATATCTTAAGTTTAGATAAAATTTTACGTTACTCATATTTTTTTGATATTTTTTTCATACTTGCTAACCCTCATTGGTAGAATGTCTGTTAACATATTATCAATAATACGAAATTCACGTAATAAATCATCCATATTATATTTGACTCCTCGTAGGTAAGACCGGATCTGATCAAGTAGTTTCTTGTAAGTTTTAATTGATGTTAAACATCCATGCTTTTTTATCAAAAGTCTTGGTTCTACTTTTTTACACGCCGCTGTAAGTGAAACACCAATACCAGATATAATTAACAAAAAAGGATTTAATGATATCCCACTTGAAATTATACCGGAACTGGTCATTAACAATGGTAGATATGATATTACTCGAAGGATCTTGTTGTAGTATTTGTAACATTTTTTAACACACCAATGTTTTTGTGATAATATTTATAGTATTGTATTAGTGCGTCCACATCCTGTTCTGAAATATCTTTTGAAATATGATTAAAATCAACTATACTTTTTTTCATTATAATATTTATTTACATAGTTATGATAAATCAGTTACAAATTCCAAACACCAATGATAATCGGCTTCAACTACTGGAATTGTATCAACCAGTTCAATTGAAAATTCTTTTTCAATACCTTTTAGTAATAATATATTTACAGTTCCAGAAGACCTATTAAAATTATGTAATGAAGATGATGTGGTATATATTTTAAAATTTACAGTGCTAATCACTGACAATCTATACATACCAGTAACTTCTGCAGTGTATTTGATAGAATTATTTTGCCTCGTCCATGTACTAGACCCAGATGCAACAGTATACACAATATTTTTAATCTGTTTGTGAGGAATTTTAATCATACTCGTTTTCTCAGCAATATTAGGAATTCCACTTTTAATATCATTGAGTTCTGTGTTAATATCATTAAATTTTTCGTTAATATTAGCGAGTGTAATGCCAACATTTGATGGACTTCCAAAAAATTCATCTCTAATTTTGTTTATGTTTCTGCGAAAACTTAAAAATGTGTTTACATGACTAAGATACTCATTTTTGAGTGCTGTGATTTCATTATTGATTGAAACGTCCTGATCATTGACGTATTTTTTAGTGGCAGCATCCCCATCCTCAGTTGGGTTTCCAAGATCTGTAATCTTGTTTGTTTCATAACAATATTCCCACTAAATACATCACCATCTTTTTTAACAAAATCATTAACTGACCTACCAGAATCTTGTATATTATCTAGATTGTTAAAAGTAACGATATTATTAGCAATCGCAGCAGTATTTCGTACAACTACATCTGACAGTTTTACATTACTCGTCTTTAATCGTCCTTCTTTGTCTTGGAAAATGACAACTTCATCTGGATCTACGCTGGCAATATTTAGTAAATTATTGATTTCATTTTTAAGCTTATCAAGAGTTGCATATTTGGATAAGTCACCTTTAAAACTTTTTGTGGATAAATCTTCTAATAGTGTTCCAAATTTTGTATAGTAGCTCATTATTTACTATCCTAGATAAAATTATCAACACTAGTTTAATATTATACAAAATGGCAAAATCGTCGATACTAAACTTTGATACAGAGAGACTAGTGAAGCATAAACATAACAATGAACTTCCTGATTGTCATTATCTTATTGTTGGGCGAACTGGATCTGGGAAAACAAATTTGCTTATGAACTTGATTCTTGGTGATAATTTTAACTACGATAGAGTTTATATTTACACAATCAATCCACAGCAAGATAAGTATGAGTTATTAAGTGAGTATAATAACAAGCTTCGTAATGATCTTAAAGCTGGTGAAGATTTTTTTGTAATTAGGCAGCCAGAAGATCTTATTCCAGTTAATCAACTTGATGCAGATGAACATAAGATAGTAGTTTTTGATGATATTCCGCTAAACAACATGGAGATGAACAAAATAAGATCATATTTCTCACTGTCCCGTAACAAACAGTGTAATTCCGTTTATCTCGCTCAAGGATTTTATAATGTTGACAGGTTTATTAGGCGAAATACGGGTTGTTTTATTTTATTTCCAGGATTGGATAATGTTGACGTTAGAAATATTGCAAGCGAGCAATGCGGTGGCGTGACAAAAGATAAGTTTATTGAACTTTACCGTAATGCTACAAAAGATAAATTTAACTTTTTCTTGTTTGATAAACTTACAAATGATCCAACTAAAATGTTTCGCTGTTGTATTGACACTTACTTAGAGTAAAGCGTTTCAATTTTATAAAATTTATAATTATAATAATGGACAAACAAGCAAGATACAGACAACACATAGAAGACCTAAAAAAACTTGCTCAATCTCAGGCATCACTTAAGCAAAAAGTACAAGAAGCACGACGTAGGCAAATAACTGCTACAACAGCTAGAGTTTTCAAGCCGGTTACTGAAGCATTATTAGGTAAACAACCTGAAACTAAACCACTGTTAGAAGAAGAACTTAAACAACTGCAGGAAAAAGGTTTGGTTGGAATTGTTAAAGAACAACAAGAAGCAGCTGCTGCAAAACTTGGTACCAGATCTGATGAAGAAAAAAGAAAATTAATTGAGGCACTTACAGCAAATATAGCTGATCCTGCTGCTAGACAAGCTGAAACAGATCGATTGATAAACAATCCGCTGGAACTTGAGCGAAGATTAGCAGAGTTAACAACGCAAGGAATAACAAATATTATGACAAGTTTATCAGGAGATATAAAAGATATCAAAGAGGAGCAACAAAGAGTTGGTGAGCTTACTGTAAAGTTTATGGAAGTTGGAGATCAAAGACTTTATTTTACAAAAAGAGCAAATGATGAGATAAAAGGTAGTGAATATGATGCTTTTTTAAACAAAGAAAATATAATAGATATTGATGATATAAACAAGTGGACTAATGTAGAATATCAAGAATTACTCGATAGATTAGATGTAATATTTAATGATGGAGTTACTGCTAAAGATGAAATAAACACGGTTGCAGAAATTGATAATATGATTCCACTTTATGAAAGAATGAGAAACGGTGTCATTGCTCTCACATTTAAAAAAGCAGCAGAAAATAGTAGACCAAAAGGTTTTGGTAGTGGGTGGGATTTTAGAAGGAAATTTTTTACTTCTGATAAATCTCGTGTAAAAAAATATAGAAAAGAAAAAACAGGAACTGGTGTAAAAGTATTTACTTCAACTACTGAAATGATAGGTAGATTAATGTTATTAATATCGTCAAAGGAAGCTGGGAATGATAGTGTTGAACTTGATAATGAAATTATTGACATACTTGATCATCTAAGATCGAGTGAATTATTAACATCTGACGAATACGAAACTTTACACCGCGACTTAATCGGGGCGACTTAATTTTGTAAAATGATATAATATTAAAGGAATGCAAACAACATTATTACTAAACTCTAGTGAGTCTGCAGAAGATAGCGCAAATTTTTCAGTAAATTATATTCCACCTATAGAACTAGATCCTACAAAACAATATGAAATTGGATTAATTTCTTGTACTTGCTGGAATGCTATACCTAACGTGAAAAATGATGTTAACGATGAAATGTATTTTACTATGATTACAACATCTCCAATATCTACAACAAAAAAAAATAAAAATTCCGCAAGGAGCTTATAATATTGAAGATCTAAACAAGACAATCAAAGAGCTCATAACAAAAGCTAACGGTGTGGCTGATAATTTTGAATTAGCAGCAAATTATAACACATTGCGAACTAGGATAACTTTGAAAAATATAGCAATCAATCTTGAACCAAGAGAAAGAAGTATTGCACAACTGTTAGGATTTACTGAAAAAACTTACACTGCACTTGATCAGCCTATTACATATGACAGTGAACTGCCAGCAAATATAACAGAAGTAAATACAATATTAGTAAATTGCTCTACTGCTTCTGGCTCTTATACATCAAAAGGTAGCAAAGGTCAAACGATTTACAGTTTCTCACCAGAAGTCCCGCCAGGTTCTCTCATGCAAATAACTCCACGACATATTATATATTATCCTTTAAACGTTGAAGATCAAATATCAAGTATAAGGATGCAGTTGACAGATCAATCAGGAAAACAGTTACATGTTAGTAATGAAGTTGTAACTTATTATTTACATCTACGCGAGCAAAAGTAAAAATTATGAAACATCAAATATAATGAAACAAAGAAAAAAAGTTTATCGAAGAAAAATAGTAGGAGGATTTTTTGGAAATATATTCACTAAAGTTATTAAAAATATTCCAGGACTAGCGCGTAAAGTTGCACCAATTGCTATTGACGCGGGTAAAGCTTTTGCAACTGGGGCTGCATCTGCCGCTGGGACTGCGGTGGGACAAAAAATAGCTAATAAAATAAAAGGAGATCCACCGACTGCATCTGAAATAAAACAAGCTATCTCAGAAATCGCTCCAACAAAAGAAACTCAAAAAGCTATGATAACAACAACAAAAAAATTATTATCACCAAAGGGCGAGCAGATCATACAAAAATTAATATCTAAAGTAACAGTGCCGCAATAAAATTTTGTATAATCTAATAAAATAAAATGTCTGTTAAAAATTATCTCGACTTAACAGAAACTTATGACATCGACAACGATGTGACAGAATTCGAGTTTGTTGAGTACCTTGATGAAAATTCTAACGAACCAAATAAAACTGGTATTAGAACCTTTAACACCAGAGACGAAGATGTATTTCTACTGCCACATAAGGCTATGTTAGAAGTTCGTGGTCAGATTATGACAGTAGCCAATCCACCTGCTGCATTTGCAGTTGGAACAGAAGTAGCTCTTATAAATAACGGGTGGTGTTTATTCAAAAGTGCTAGATATCAACTGGCTAATCAAACTTTAGAAGATATTTCAAGTCATCTACAAGTTGCAAGTACAATTTTAAATATTATTTCGTTTTCCGACGATTACTCGAGATCAACTGCAACTAGTATGATGTGGTTTAAAGATACTGGACGGGGTATAGCTGAATCAACAGAATTTTTAAAGAGAGGCGCTAAAGTACATGGAGCTAATGCTGATGAAAATACTGTAATTGTGAGAAATTTTCTCATTGCTAATGCTGCTGCACTAGATATTGTCGCACTTGCTGCAGATGCTAATGCAAACGCTACAAGAGTTTCTCTTACAGCAGCTTTTAATAATCTAAATATAACGCCACCAGGAGCAGCTGCAGACGGTACTGCGATGTTAAATTTACTTCTTAACACACTTGACGTGAGAAATCCACGTTATAACGAAGGCTTTGCTAGGCGAAGAAAACTTGCAGCAGGATCACGTCAAATTACAATGATGCTTCCGCTAAGCACAATTTTCGGCTTTTGTCGCGATTATGATAAAGTATTCCGTGGAGTAAAACATACTCTTATTTTAGATCGAGCAGACCAAAACGATTGCTTGTTTAGATCTGGAGGGGCTGATGTACAGTTTATCATAAACAAACTCGCTTTGTGGATGCCACGTATAACACCATCAATCACTAAAATGTCAGAACTAAATAGTACGCTTGATAAGCATACGAACAGAATTTACTTTAAGCAGCATAAAATATATCAGACAGCGGTTCCAAATACTACTGACTACACATGGAGGGTCACAACAACATCAAGCGAACAACTGCCGAGAAATATCTCTGTCGTATTTCAACAGCACGCTCGACGAGGAAACCAACAACAAAATAATGCAATATTTGACCACGCTGATGTTAGACGAATATACACTAGATTAAATTCAAAGCAATATCCAGAACGAGCTATCGAGTGCAATTTTGCTGATGATGTTAATAAAAATATTTCTCGACCGTACATGTACCTGCTTGACGCAATGCAAAAATATCAAGATGTTGAAGATGGAACTCAAATATCAGCAGAGGAATTTCGTACGCTTTATCCTATATTTCATTTTGATGTTAGTAAACATAACGAGCGAGCTGTAGACAGCACAGCGGATATTGAAATTACCTGGACACTTGGGGCGGTTCCAGTAGCGCCGTTATACGTATACGCATTAGTGATTAGTGATAGATTTATCACGGTAGATTCTATTGGAGGTAAAATGACAGATCAAGTTTAATCTACAGTTGTTATATAAAATGGCAAGGTATATTGTAAAAGAAGTGTATTTGACTGACGGCCAAGTTAAAAAATTAGTAGCTGCTATTGCAAAGCGAGAACAGGTATCATTAAAAATCAATCCTAATATTTCTGATGGTGTTTTAACAAAATTAATGCTAACAAAAAATCAAGTAAAAAAGTATGATCGTAAAAAAACTTTTGTTTTAAATTTGAGTGCTGCACAAATGACAGCGATGGCAAAAGAAGGTGGTTTTCTTGGTCCGGCATTATCAGTATTAACTAGTACAATAATACCTAAACTTTTACCAGTCTTAGGCACATTAGGAATAGCAGCAGCGTCTGGAGCAATATCTGGCGCAACGGAGAAAGCAGTCAAAGGTAATGGTATCATTCGTGGAAGTGGAATAAAAAAAATGTAAATTTTATGTAAATAATATATTATAATGCCACAAAAGAAAAAGAAATCACCAACAACAAAAGAAAAAGAAAACAACAAAAACAAAATCACCAACACCAAAGTGCAAATGCATATGCAATCAAACAAAACAAGGAGGAATTATTCCGTTCACTCCACTTTTGGCGGGACTAGCGGGAAGTATGCTGCCAAATCTTTTAGGAATCGGACGTGGTCTAACATTACCAGGAACTCGTCGACCCCGTTGAGTAATTTTGATATCATTGATAAGTTAAAAGCGGTTCCTGGATTTCACGGAGTTTATTCTAAAGATGAGCTCGCAGCAATAAAATCACCATCAGCTGTAAGTTCGTGTGTTATTAATATACAAGATTTCAATGACGGATCCGGCACACATTGGGTAGCAGTTTATAATAATAATTATTTTGGCTCGTTTGGACTTCCTCCAAGCGATGTAATAAAAAAGTATATGAACAAAAAATTTAAAAAAGTGTATTATTCGTCAAATCAACTCCAACCTGTTGGAACGTCTGCTTGCGGATATTATTGTATTATGTTTATCCGACAGATGAGCAGAAATCTTAACTTTTTAAAATTTATTTTACAGTTTGATAACCAACCTTCTCACGCTAATGATGAGATCGCAATTAATTTTATCTAAACTTACAAGTATAATAATGTCAACATACTGTCTCAAGTGTAAAACTAAAACAGAAAATATTAATAAAACAACAGAAAAAACAAAAAAACAACAGGATAATATTAAAAAGTATTTGTGCAATCTGTGGAAAAAGAAAAAAATACATTTTTAAAGAAAACGTCCCCAGCGATAGTATCTCCAGCGACGTCGCTAGGATCTGGTTATCCTAATATTATTTTAGTCGACGACTAAAAATATAGAATGATATGCAACTGTGATTCTGACAGAGATTTGTGTATTGAGCAAAATAAAATTGTCGCATACTGTCAATGTTATAACAACAGAGAAATAATAGGGTCAGGTATAGATATACATAAACTAATTGGAAAATTACCAAAACCAAAAGGCGGTTGGACATTGCCAGGGCACCGGTATACTGGTCCATGGTATCCGCTACATCAACAACTAGATGAAAACGACAATCCATTGCCAGGCCAAGAGCCTTACAATCAAGTGGATGCAATAGCAATGCGTCATGATATCTGTTATCGTGATCATGAAAACTCAAAATTAGATTGTGATAAAGTAATGTTAGACGAATTACGTGATATGAAGCCAACAAATCTACGAGAACGTTTTGATAGAAAATTTGTTCAGGGAATAATTGGAGCAAAATATAAACTTGGACTCGGAGAGTCTCGTCAATCACCTCACGATCGGGGAAATAAAGTATACGATGATCTTGCAGTCGAACTACACAGACCTAAAAAAAAAAGTTCCAACGACGTAAAGTTGTCGCTAATGGTGTAGATGATATCTGGGCAATAGATTTGGTGGATGTATCCAATCTAGCTCAGTTTAACGTTGGCGCTGATGGCGCTCCAAAAAGGTATTTGTTTAATGTTATAGACGTTTTTAGCAAATACGCTTTCAGTGTACCTGTTACAGATAAGACAGGAACTTCAATGACCGATGCGCTAAAGCAGATATTAACGAGTACAGAAAGAAAACCAAACAAAATCTGGACTGATCACGGATCTGAGTTTTTTAACAAAAGGTTTGAACAGTTTCTAGAACAAAATAATATAAAAAAATACGTTACAGGAAACGAAGGTAAAAGCGTTGTTGTTGAGAGATTTAATCGCACGCTAAACGAGAAAATACACAAACATATGACAGCTAAAAACACCAACAGGTACATCGATGACCTTTCTCAAATCGTAAGCGAATATAATAACACGAAACATCGAACCATCAAAATGACACCTAAAAAGGCTGTTAAAAATCCAATATTAGCAAATGAAAACATGTACCGCAGACATAAATTTAAGGTTGGTGATAAAGTTAGAATTTCTTTGACGAAAAAGGTATTTGCAAAAGGATTTACTCCGAACTGGAGCGAAGAAGTATTTGTGGTTGATAAGGTACTTTTAACATTACCTGTAACATATGTTTTAAACGATCTGGCAGGGGAACCGATTGTAGGTAGTTTTTATGAACAAGAACTACAGAAAACTGAGCAGGATGTTTTTGTTATCGAGAAAGTGATTAGAAAAAAAGGGGATAAAAGTTTAGTCAAATGGCGTGGGTATAGTGATAAATTTAACAGTTGGATCCCAACCAAGCAGATTATGATATAATGCTATTATAAATTAACTCATACTTTTGTTTGACAGATTTACATTTTACTGGTTTACATAATGATATTAGATACTGCTTACGATCGTTAGAGATCGTCATTAGATTAAAAATCTTGACAAATATGAAATCGAATTTGATATTTTTCTGTCGGCCTGGGATCTTGATATTTAAAAAAGGTTTGATTAACTGCCAGAACAGTTGTTGTTCGGCAACGGTAAAATTAAATTTAATTATTTGCTTAGCAATGTGATACTTGACATTATACCGTTTAGTTGTTGATCTGCTGTAATTAGATCTGTCAGCAACAGTGACTATTTCACCATCATCATCAGATTCATTGTTATACAAAATATCATCTTCACTATAACCAACAGATTTGTCTACGAAATCTTTGGAAAATGTAATACTATGCGTGACCTCATCACTGACGACCTTATCGCTGACGACCTTATCACTAGTATCTTCTTCGTAGAGTTCAGCGAGTCGTTTCATCAAGTCCATTATTATAATATATTTTTATCTAATTTATTATTATAAGATGACTGATGAGATAAAATATCACCAAAAAGTTAATATAGTAAATTATAACGAACTAGCCGAAGCGGTAAGAAAATGTTTGTTGGGTTATAGTGTTGATGTTATTGTAATGCAAGGTGATTCTCATAAAATATTACTAACAGAAGCAGAAAAAGATAAAATTAATGAAAATGTAGTAACAACGTTAAAATTTAATCACGATGATATCATAGCATTTGCTCATCATTGCTTGACTAAAACCGAGCTATCAAATATCATATCTAAAACCAATCCTAGCATCGTATTCTCTTGAAAAAGTTGACTTTGTTGCTCCATCAGCTATAATTTTTACGACTGCGGGATTTATCTTATAATATTTCGCCGCAGCTGAAATCGATTTGAATTCGATCTCCTCATCCGTTTCGAGGTTTTTTGAAATAACAGGTTTTATTGGGCATCTAAAATTAATACCATTACTATTTTTTCCTTTTCTCACATTTTCCTGTTGCGTTACTATCTCCAGATTTTCCAATCGATTATCAGTTTGTATAGTATTGATGTGATTAATAACAAGACCATTGGGTATAGATCCATTGAACACCTCATAAACAAACCTATGACCAAGATAATGAACTTGATTTGTTGATGTTCCTCTAACAGTTACCCTGATATATCCCATATTGCTAATAGTACTAAGAACTTTTTTAGTTTTTCTATTTCTAATAATACCGCGATCGTTAGCCTCATATAAATCAAATACTGGGTGCGGCTGAAACTCATTTTGTAAGGATAAATTTTCAATATTATCATCAGTGACTTTACCATTATAATGATATACACGCTGTCCCTCTGGAATATCATCGCAAAACAACGTGTAAATAAAATCTTTTCTAAACATTGTAATCCTCTCGGCATTATCTCCCTTTACACTAATATTATAACCCGCTGACGTTAATTTGCCAACAGGTATTCTAGTTTTAGTGTTAATAACCGAACCAATTACATTTCCAGCGTATAAGTTATACTTTGGGTGAATTTGATAAATCTCTTGCTCACGTGCGCTTGTCAGATTTACTGTCATTATCAAACGTGGATTGTATAAATTTGATGACAAACGCTATTGTGAAAATGGGGTAGATACATTTGCCCTTGGGTATTGTTATGATGATAGATCTATACTCGACATTATCTTTTCCAACTGAAATTTTATCTAAACTTATAAAATAATGTTTGAAAATTTGACAATGACAAATAGCTACAATAGTAACATCAAATATCTAATGATGGACGGTAAACAATTGACAGTTGAATTTAATAATGAAACATCAGGTATATGTTTTAATGGAACATGTGACAAGTTAAAACTTTCGCTCATCAGATCTGATGACAGCATGTATTTCAATTATCTCGAACAATTGTATCAAAAGTTGCTAACGGAATTTAAAAACTTTCACAGCCCCATTAGCCAACAAAACTATACTAAACTCACAATTGATCTCGATCGGTCAAAGGTATATTTTATCAACAAAAAATATCCTCTGAACAAACCAGAAATGAAAGATCTGTTTGAGTCCCGTCGCTGTGTGAGTGGTAAAGTAAAATTTAGTATCTATAGTCGTGATAGTGAAATATTTTTAATATCAACAGTTGAAACATTAATCATTGGTAACGAGATATAAAATAATATCATTTTCATTCTAATGCTAGTTTAATTTCCACCTTGTTAACTGAAACGTTCTAATAAACAGTTTAATTTTCATCCTGTTATCTTGTGGTAAAAATCCGTTTGCCGTCTTTAGAATAATTGTATTCCACACATGCGCTGTTCTAACAAATTAGTCACCTCTGTGTAAAGAGCTTATCGCATTCCAACACCTGTTGTTTTGTTTGGTTACAAAATACCTGTTTACATAGTAGTAATAGGTGGAAAAAAAGAGGTGGGGGAGGGTGCGTCAAAACCATGTTTTATTTTGGAAAAAAAGTGGGTGGGGTGGGGGATAATTTAGGACTATAATTTATACTTGTTTGGAGGGTAAAAAAAAACAAAGTGAGTTGAAAACCTGGTTTTCCTCTACTACTTACCTCCTCCCTACGTACCGCTGTTTAGGGCGGTGTCCAGTCTCCTAGTGTTGGCTTAATTGCTTGAAGATCTTTATTCACGGCATCATTTCATGACACCTGCCATTTGTTACGTAAACAGTCTGTGATACAACTTTTAAAATCCGTATACAGTGTATTAAAATCTAATGGTTCTAGTGATAAGGCCACTTTATCAGCGCGTTCACTTTGTCATGACCAATAATTCCAATGTGTAATGGTAACCAACAATAATTTAGTTAAGGAGACCATTAGCTAGTATTGGATTCTTCCGTCTTCGTTTATGTAGTGAATGAAATACTGATAATGAGACGTGAGAAGATGATGATATTTAAAAAAGTCTTGCTTTCCATGTATTGCAAAGCAAGGTCTATTTCTCTGATTAAGGCTGAAAAAAATGACTTACCATTTGGCAAGCGAATATTTGTTGTATGCATTCCACTAAAGAAGGCTGCAGGCAATTCGTCATCGTTTTATCCATCAGCATATATTCTTTTCAAATTGGGCGATGAGTTCATGGCAAGTTTTGTGGAAGAAGGAATGGTTTGTCTCCGATTATTATTATTAATTATTATTATTAATGTGAAAAG
>JAEAOA010001869.1:0-37500 GCA_016746295.1 Potamilus streckersoni
TTTTTTTGGGGTATGATATCATTTTTTTCATCGCATGATACTACCTGAAGTAAAGAGCCCCTGGGGTAAATTATGGCGCGCCATGTTCGTGTTTACAAACCGGCTGCACAAATACATGTAGGTATATAAGATTAAGTTATATACGGTGTGTGATCAGTATTGTTGAGAGAGAGAGAGAGAGAGAGAGAGAGAGAGAGAGAGAGAGAGAGAGAGAGAGAGAGAGAGAGAGAGAGAGAGAGAGAGAGAGAGAGAGAGAGAGAACTTAGTATGTATTTGATAACTGAGTTTATTCAATGATTTTTGTAGCGACATTGGTTTAAAGACCATTTCAATATCTGGGTTATCTCCCTTTCGTAATAGGACTTTTACTACAGGCGGTAGACAAGAAGATAACTGCTAGCGTCACTAACGAATCCGTCTTTGCCAAGTGTTTAGTCCCGTTAATCACGACGCATGGATGGTTTCTAGCACCTTTCACAGTAATCTCTCTCTCTCTCTCTCTCTCTCTCTCTCTCTCTCTCTCTCTCTCTCTCTCTCTCTCTCTCTCTCTCTCTCTCTCTCCTTATACAATGTACAAAAACTTCCGTGTGATGTTACATAGTTTGATTGAGATTGGACGACCAATGTAACAATGTTAATATCTAAGGTATCACTTCAGTACTGAAAGTTGTTGAATATTCATATGAAAAGATTTATATTGGATGAAGAAATTCCACATGTACTGAAATGTATTTGTGATCGGGTATTTCCATTAGTTTATTTGGAATAGGAGACAGTGGGAATTGCATCACATAAGAGACATTAGAATGTTTGTGTTATTTTACCATGGCTTCATAGACCTAACATTTTGTTAGTTAAGAGATATGTTTATGTCTACATTCTTCTTGGAATAGAGATGAGTTTACTTGCATCTAGAAGTTAATATTTAAACTATTATTGTATATAGGACGAATTCCTTGTTGTCAGGATTACCACCCACCCCTATCAACATACTCGATATCATAGGACCGATACCCATAATTTTTTTGTTGTTTGGGGTTTGATATCATTTTTTTCATCGCATGATAATACATGAAGTAAAGAGCCCCTGGTAAATTATGGCGCGCCATGTTCGTGTTTACAAACCGGCTGCACAAATACATGTAGGTACATAAGAATAAGTTATATACGGTGTGTGATCAGTGTTGTTGGAGAGAGAGAGAGAGAGAGAGAGAGAGAGAGAGAGAGAGAGAGAGAGAGAGAGAGAGAGAGAGAGAGAGAGAGAGAGAGAGAGAGAGAGAGAACTTAGTATGTATTTGATAACTGAGTTTATTCAATGATTTTTGTAGCGACATTGGTTTAAAGACCATTTCAATATCTGGGTTATCTCCCTTTCGTAATAGGACTTTTACTACAGGCGGTAGACAAGAAGATAACTGCTAGCGTCACTAACGAATCCGTCTTTGCCAAGTGTTTAGTCCCGTTAATCACGACGCATGGATGGTTTCTAGCACCTTTCACAGTAATCTCTCTCTCTCTCTCTCTCTCTCTCTCTCTC
This sequence comes from Potamilus streckersoni, assembly GCA_016746295.1. Classification (NCBI taxonomy): domain Eukaryota; kingdom Metazoa; phylum Mollusca; class Bivalvia; order Unionida; family Unionidae; genus Potamilus; species Potamilus streckersoni. The sequence goes on from JAEAOA010001869.1 coordinate 1,538, forward strand.
TCTCTCTCTCTCTCTCTCTCTCTCTCTCTCTCTCTCTCTCTCTCTTTATTCAATGTACAAAAACTCAGGTATCGGCACTATTTAGACAATAATTACTAGACTGAAACCGTAGCACCACGACAACTCATAAGTTCATATACCTAGCATACCTTACACTTTTTTTTTTAGAGACACGATATTACATGATTAAAACAATATATAATGCTCATAACACACGCAATACATTATATTCATACTTAGTAAAGATCAGTAAAATTAAGGGACAATGATATAGCAACCAGCTTTAAGATCGTCTGAGGAAAGAAGTGTAGGTCATAAAGAAATATACTGGGAAGGAAAACAACGACCAGCTTCCTTGTGAGTACAACCCACAATAAAATAATAAAATGCAAATAGCAAGGAGCAATCCCTGAACAAGAATAATAAATACTTTGTTTTCCTTCATTTTTTTAAAAATATATTACAGAAAAACAAACACCCACATATGGAAGATAGGAGATTCATTAAATCTTTTAAAATGCGAATAAATAAAACAATATACTGCTCACCGTTTGTAAAATAACTATGATAAACGGTCCAGTTATTGTGGAAGATGATCTGATTACTGATCGGTATGAGTTAAATTCGGAATGATAAAGTGAAACGCAATGGAAATAAAATAAGCAATGAAAATTATTTTTGTTTTTAATATTTTTATTGAAAGATATGAAAGTAGTTTCTAATCATCAGATACATACATATCTGTTTGAATTGTAAAACAGAATAGAATCAATTTCAAAAATGGCGATACTAATTGCGTCTAACAATTATCTGTTAATAACTTTATCACGCATTTTTTGAGGGTCTTTAATTCGAAAGTTTGTCCGTAGCAAGAAATATAAATTCATTCACTTCGCATTATTTTTCAAATAGTGAATATCGATCGGTGATAATAACTACCGGATATGCTTCTAGCCACCTCAAGACACTAAAGAGCTCTAAAAGACCGAGGTTACATTTTGCCTTTTATCAAATTTGTGACATCATTGTAAAAAAAAACAGACAGACATACAAAAGAACAGATGCAGACGATGATGCATAATGCTCCTGGTGTAAGAAGTTAAATGTTTCATACAAGGGTCCTAAACAGCAATACAATATAATTTGTGAAATTTGTGTTTATTGTTTACTCTTTCCTATATAAGGTGCAATAAAATGTACAATACAACAATGTAATATCACAATAAAATAATTGTACGACAAATTCATGTATTTACAACTTTAATATTTGTACTTGTATCTAACTATTTGGTATGCATTTTCTTGATTTCTCTAATAATTCATTGGAAATTGCAATTAAAGTATAATAAAACCGGAAGCGATACATGATTTGTAAATTATTATTATAACCTGAATGGTTGACATGAATCACTTAACTTGAAAATAAGTTCATTGCTCGCTGCCACTTGTGTTTATTCATCGCCTGGGCTTCTATCTGTTTGTCTTAGTAGTCATAATTGATACTTACGGACATCGATGACGGTAGGCTAAATAGTGCACGCAGCAATAACTTCCTTTAATAATACTATTGTAACCCCTGCTAACCTAAATATTATCCTTAGCACTCGCAGGGAAGGTATTTTCAAATAACGATTGTTATTTGCGAGACACCGTCGTATAGTTAACCTGGGTATAATACAGTCTTAATCATTTGCACCTTATAACCTATCATGCATGAAGGGCAAGTACCTTCAAGCAGTCGGGTGATATTCCAGTCTCCTTTGCGATTTTGTTTTCTGACATAAGCGATTCTCACAAAGGATTCAAACGGCAGCCGGCATCTGCTACATAGATGTAGTTCGTGTATATATTTTACTCTTTAATGCATTTCGCATGACGAAGGAAGGAAGGAATAAATGATACTAATTCAAGGTTAGTTTCTTTAATTTTATTTTCAAATAAATGTTTTATTTATCTGTTTTATTGTACCGTGCACATGGGGGAGGGCACTTTTTCAAAACAGATTTTTTGGTTTCTTAATTCTTAAGATATATACCTTGATTAAGCAAACTATCACCATAAGTTTTGGGACAGGAAACATTATTTTATCGTGTCCCGATATACGGTAATTAAAGTGTCTATATATATATATATATATATATATATATATATATATATATATATATATATATATATATATATATATATATATATATATATATATATATGAAACATGACAGAGTAATACCTCATATATCTTTTAAAATTTATTTTTAGTTGATATTGGTTATAATAATACTAAATAAAGAGTTTGACCAAAGTCTACAGTCCGTTACGGATCACTGCCATCTCACCTCTGTCTGCGTGAGTTCGAGTCCACACTCAGCTAACTTGGGTAAAGGAGAAAGCCTGCCAGTAGCTTTTCGTTGGTCGGTGGTTCTTCCCGGGGTTTTCCAGGGTTCTTCCTTCAACATTAATACTGTCCGCCATATATAGCTTATCTTGTGCTGAAAATGGCGTCAAACCCTATAACAACATCAAAGTCTACATTCTGCACGTTCAGTTAGAATTATGATTACTTTAAACATTAATATTTTACATCTATTTGTATTGTAATACTTAAGTTTATTTATTTTACATACGCTCTTTTTATCCCTTTTCTCATATGAATCATATAGCTTTCTACGGGATGTACGAGGATTTAGAACTTTTCAATTTCTCACCCTTTTCGAACCCACAGCTTAAATCCACTTTTTTTAGTTGTAAACAGGGTCTTTATGAAAAAGAAAAACCATTTTGTCCCATCATCACTTTTGTTTAGATTCATATTCAGCACAGTGCACTATGTTTGCTTTACAAAAGCATGGTCCTAAGATATATTACATGGACATTTACGTGGGCAAATTAAACACTTGAATGGCTAGGTTGAATGGAAGAGATAAACGTATGTCATATCCGTTTTGGCACACAGAAACTACCGATTGTTAACAGAGATTACCGAATAATTTGTTTATTGAAACAAGCGGATTTTTAAGTCTAATTAAACATTTTTATGGTGTGCATTCATAACAAATACGTTTTTTTTTCATAACTATAATAATATCTGACTTTTGTACAATATAGATGGCCAGTGACATTTAATGCTTACTTTGTGTCTGGCTTCAGTGACAGTGTTTATCGTCTGCTGTATACATGACTCTGTAGAAGTAGGTATTGTTAGAAAAGCAATTCTCCTCACCAGTTCATACGAGGTATTCTTCTTACCAATGGAAATATCATTTTCCTTTACCAGCTATTGTTATTGCAATTATTAACTTACGATGTTACACATAACGTTCGGCAAGGCGAAAGTGATTAGACTGAAGCATTGGGATGTATATTTTAGTCTGTCACTAGATTTTTCTGCTGATTATATAAATAAAATAAGTATTTTTGGTCATGTAATAAATATAATCTTGCATTTATGCTCATTTCAACCGAAATTTATTTATGATATAAGTAGTTTGCTGGCCAAGGTTAAAAGGAGATTGATGTTATTCGACTCGCGCCATTCTAAATAAACTCTCATTTAAGAGTCTATAAACACGGCTTAGCTTTGCATCATAATTCATTCGACTTTTATATTTTTTTAATACAAAGTTTGTTCACATTTTGGTAAATTCTGTAGCCATTTCGATCTTTAAATGATTTTTTTTTACTTAAAAATATTCAAGTATGTATGAATGTCTGATCTATACATGCATGTGTTGGTCCATTTTACACAAACGCACAAATGTCAAAATACACTCACAATATTTGCAAATTTTGATGCAGGGCGTGTAAACAAAAATTATAAATGTATGCACATAACGGAAACGAAAGAAGAAAACAACGTTATAATACCATGAATTTATTAGTGATATACGTCTTGAGACAATTTTCAAAGAATGTTTGAGATTAAAAAAAGATTAAACACTTTTCTATGTCTTTTATGTTCGCTACTGTTTTTTTATTTCCTTTCCATTGAAATCTAGTACTTCAAAATGAAGTAGCGTTTGATTTATGTTAAATTTTTCTTCATTTTTTTGTTGTTTATACCAGATCCAAGGAAATCGTTTCAAACTGATTGGACGTGAATACATCAAATCATTGCTAGACCATTCAATGACGCATTCCTTTTAAATGTGCAAATATAAAAAATGTAGTGTCTGAAAGTAAATCGATTCGCCATAGCCATAGGCAGAAAGATATAGTTAACCCTCTCTGACCTGATGTTGATGGGTAGGCGTGCAGTGTGCAGTTAACCCTCTCTGACCTGATGTTGATGGTAGTCGTGCAGTGTACAGTTAACTCTCTATGACCCGATGTTGATGGTAGTCGTGCAGTGTACAGTTAACGCTATCTGACCCGATGTTGATAGTAGTCATTCAGTTTACAGAGAACCCTCTCTGACCTGATGTTGATGGGTAGTCGTGCAGTGTACAGTTAACCGTCTATGATCTGATATCGATGGGCAGTTGTGAAGTGTACAGTTAACTATCTATGACCTGATGCTGATGGGTAGTCGTGGAGTGTACAGTTAAACCTCTCTAACCTGATGTGGATAAATAGTCGTGCAGTGTTCAGTTAACCCTCTCTGACCTGATGTTGATGGGTAGTCGTGCAGTGTGCAGTTAACACTCTCTGACCTGATGTTGATGGATAGTCGTGCAGTGAACATTTAACCCTCTCTAAACTGATGTTGATGGGTAGTTGTGCAGTGTACAGTTAACACTCTTTGACCTGATGCTGATGGGTAGTCGTGCAGTGTATAGTTAACACTCTGACCTGATGCTGATGGGTAGTCGTGCAGTGTATAGTTAACACTCTGACCTGATGTTGATAGGTAGTTGTAAAGTGTACAGTTAACACTCTCTTACCTGATGATGATGGGTAGTCGTGCAGTATACAGTTTACACTCTGACCTGATATTGATGGTAGACGCGCAGTGTACAGTTAACACTCTCTGACCCGATTTTGATGGTAGTCGTGCAATGTACAGTTAACCCTCTCTCACCTGATGTTGATGGGTAGTCGTGCAGTGTACAGTTTACTCTCTCTGACCTGATATTGATGGCAGTCGCGCAGTGTACAGTTAACACTCTCTGACCCGATGTTGATGGGTAGTAGTTCAGTGTACAGTTATCCCTCTTTGACACGATGTTGATGGTAGTCTTGCAGTGCACAGTTAACACTCTTTGCCCCGATGTTGATGGTAGTCGTGCAGTGTATAGTTAACCCTCTCTGACCTGATGTTGATGGGTAGTCGTGCAGTGTACAGTTAACATCTTTGACCCGATGTTGATGGGTAGTCGTGTAGTGTACATTTAATCCTCTCTGACCTGATGTTGATGGGTAGTCATTCAATGTAAAGTTTACCCTCTGTGATTGTTGCCGGGCAGTTTACAGTTAACCCACTCTGACAATATGTTGACAGGTAGTCTTGCAGTGTACAGTTAACCCTCTCTGACCCTATGTTGATGGGTAGTCGTGCAGTGTACATTAAACCCTCTCTAACCTGATGTTGATGGGTAGTTTTTCAGTGTACAGTTAACACTATCTGACCTGATGTTGATGGGTAGTCTAGTAGTGTACAGTTAACTCTCCCTGACATGATGTTGATGGTAGTCGTGAAATGTACAGTTAACCCTCTTTGACAAGATACTGATGGGCAGTCGTGCAGTGTACAGTTAACACTCTCTGCCCTGACGTTGATGGTAGACGTGCAATGTACAGTAAACCCTCTCTGACCTGATGTTGATAGGTAGTCGTGCAGTGTACAGTTAATCCTCTCTGACCTGATGTTGGTAAGTCGTTATGCAGAATACGGTTAACCCACTAAACATTAATGAAGAACACATCTCTTACAATAAGTAGTTAGCATATGTCCGTCTCTCTGTGTATGTTCATATGCTCGTTTTCTCAATTTAAAGTATATTAGTTTTTTCAGTATTAGTTATACTTAGCGTAGATAAATCATTAATACAATTAGACATAAATCAAACCTTTAGATGTATTTTTGAAGCAAGCGCTTTGCATAAAAGTATAGATACGTATGATTAAATGCAATCGCGAACACTTAGACTAGTATGGCCACGATTGAACTAGATTTTGAACCATTTTAGTATGCATTCCAATAGCTAGAACATTGTCCTTCTATAAAGCAAAGCACTTTAAGATTACACAGAAGCAAAAGCACTTAAAGATTCCTGGATGGCAAAACGTTTAAAGATTACACAGAAAGCAAAGATTCTCCTTGAGCAGAACACTTAAAGATTACCTTGAAAGCAAAGCACTTGAATATTCAACTTGAGGGAAACACTTAAAGATTCTCCCAGAGCAGAACACTTAAAGATTACCGTGAAAGTAAAGCAAAATATGCAATTCATCATCTATGTATAGTAAAATATCATTATACTGTTTACAACAGAACGATTTTCCCACACCCTTTCAACATTCACCAAATATGACCATAAAAAGAAATCTGTAGAAATTAGCCTAATATTGATCTTCATCTTTGAATCTAGTTACCTACATATATCTCTTGTATCAGATTGAATTCTCTTTTCCTGTAAAGTAAATCCCAGAGTTGTCATTGATATCTACAGCATCAAATCTCACTGATATTCCCAACCACACTCTCTCAAGACTATAAGCAAGTTTATTTCGATATTCCAAACTTCGAAAAGTTCAAATTCTTTGAGCAGGAGTTAGAACAAAAATTTCGGATGCAGCAATAATAAACCCGAATGACTGGACATATATACTTTGTAGCCATGATGGTCTCTACAGCTAAGCTTAATCTCTGTCTCTGCCTCTTCTACTCCTCGTCCTCCTATTGCTACTCATATAACTACTAAGTCTACTAATACTACTGCTACTACTACTACTACTACTACTACTACTACTACTACTACTACTACTACTACTACTACATAGTTCTAAATATATTCGGAATCATATATTATAGTGATAGTGACACACACGTGAGTCGAGAAAAACTATTATTCTATATGTTGATTAGGACCACAATTGAAATTGTGTGAAAATAACCTGAATTAAACTTTTTAATATAAGTATGAAAATAATATTTTCCATTTTTGGTAACAATTATGTTTAATACTTGTTTACCAATCAATTACTCTTTATTTCGACCAGACATCGTAGCTTTCCACTTTTTCAAAATCCTCTATGAGCGACAAAACGTCCATGATAAAAAAGAATGATAACATTTTTAAAGCAAGAAGAAGATGACATCAATTCTTTACTTTTGTTTGTACATCTGGATGTAAACCTAAGGTAACATTGGATTGCTTTGAAATCGCGCTTTTTGTTAACAGTTTGATAGAGTTTTGGTTATTGTTTCTCATTGGGTTATGTTGCACAAATCATTAAGAAGCCAAGTCAATAATGCTACATTTTGCCTTTTTGTCCCGTTTACACATTCATCTATGATTTCGCATTAAGGTTTTGGTTAACTTTTTACATTTACATTTTTTTCTAAACCACTTGATAGATGTTCTTCATACATGGTACATATTATCATGAAGCTAGGACAATCAATTCTGTAGAATGCACGTTTACCTCTATCATTTATGGGTTAAAATCACTGTCATAAAATTTGCAGAATGGTTTTTGGTTAACTTCTTCATTTGCCTTCATTTCCTAAACTTAAGTTAATTTTAATTTGTTTTCATTTCCCTATATATCCTAATCCTCTTGATGGATTTAATTAAAAAGCAAAAACATGTATGAACTTACGGTCTTTTAACTTTGATACCACACCATATAAATATATATTTAGAGAGAGAGAGAGAGAGAGAGAGAGAGAGAGAGAGAGAGAGAGAGAGAGAGAGAGAGAGAGAGAGAGAGAGAGAGAGAGAGAGAGAGAGAGAGAGAGAGAGAGAGAGACGCACACGAAGGCGGGCTATTTGGTAAAGCTGTGTACCTAGGGTCCACGGTTCTCCCCACTGCCCTTATTATTATATTCGAATTAATGTACGGTATTTGCAAACAATAGAACGTTGCTCCATGTTCGATTTGTGCAATACTTTCAACACGTAACAATTATAACTTTTCTTAATTAATTTTCTCTCTTCCTTACTTAGAACACCATGTATAGCTAGATTTCTGCACAGTTAACTATTTAGATATTAGTAAAAGTGCACACGACCTGATGACCTTTATATAAAGGGAGAGGCAATAATATGAATTGATTTGTATGCATTGAATTTGCTTAACTATATTGCAAAAGTGCTTTGTTATCTTAATGTAATTGGAAAAGATTGGGTGGGGAAAAATTAATGTCGGTGTTAGTACCAAACTAGTACAAAATACTGTTCAGAATTGTACAATCATAAGACCCAAGGAGATCCAGCAGTACTAAACTGCCCTCAGGCAGAATAAATGGATGATAACTCCATTCTTCGTGAAGAAGCAGAAATCGCATTTAGTTCACTAAAGAAAGTAAAGTCAGCCGGTATTGACAATATACCAGCAGAACTCATTCAAGCATTAGAATAGATAGTCACAGTCATAATAATAATCTGCAACAAGATATGGCAGACAGGATAATGGCCCACCACATCCTTGGTCCTTGTGCTCCCCAAGAAAGGAAACCTACATCTATGCCAAAAGTACAGAACCATCACTTTTATCAGTCACCAGTGTAAAGTCATGCTGAAGATAATTCTTAACAGATTAAAGTCTCAAGCAGAGAAATTTTTTTCCTGAAGAGCAATCAGGCTTCCAAGCAGGAATTAGCACCACAGAACAACTCTTCCTTCTCAGACTCCTTTGCGAGAAATACCGTCAGCATCAGTAAAATCTATACCACGTGTTTATAAATCTGTTCTCATCAATGGTAGAAGAGAGGAATAGTTTTCGAAAAACAGTTGGAGTCAGAGAGGGATGTAAACTGTCACCTACACTCTTTTACATTTTCCTAGAAAGGATCATGGAGGATGCATTGCATAACCACAAGGGCACTGTCAGCATCGGAGGAAGAACTATCACCAACTTTCGCTTTGCAGATGATATTGATGGATTAGCAGGAGATAAAAAATAAATGGCTGACTTTGTTGATCTCCTCGACACAGCCTGCACAGCATACGGTATGGAGATTAACGCCGAAGAAAACAAACTGATGACAAATAGATACAACGTCATCAGCATGGAATTAAGAGTCAGTGGACAGAAGCTTTAAAGAATAACAAGTTTCAAGTACTTGGAATCAATTATCTCAGATGAGGGCTCCAAACCATAACTACTTTGCAGGATTGCCCATAAAACAGTAGCAATAACAAGTTTGAGAGCAGTATAGAAAGATTCCAACGTTGTGTTTGGTTAAAAAAATACGGTTGATGCGCTCGATTGTCAGATCCATCTTTCTGTATGCTTATGAACCATGCGACGATTGCATCAGATCTACAAAGAAGAATTCAAACCTTTGAAATGAGATGCTTCCACAAGGTCTTGTTCATCTCATGCATTGACCATGTAACCAACGAAGACGTCCACAATAGGATCAAATGAGCCATCAGATCCTATGAAGACCTCATAACCACTGTAAAAAAGCGCAAACTGAAGTGTTACGGTAACAGGAAAAGATGGAGAGAATTGGTTGTAAAGTCAACTGTGGTGCCCCAACAACCTCTTAGATTAAGGGATTGTTGTTGTTATTGTTGTTGTTGTTGATGATGATGAGCATCAAAACAAGAGCAGTCCCATTCTACCTATTAGGTACAGCCTATTGGCAGACAAAATAAGGTAACCCCTTGACTGATTTAATTGTCTCTTTGCAACCCCGAAATAAATTCTGTTAATCTCGTCCAAATGCCAAATTGATTCTTGCACTCTATGTGCAAAAAATGCACAAGTGTGTTCATATTTGTTACAAACTGGACTCAAGCAGTTGTTCCAAGACTTCACGTCGATTACTACCAAGTCTTGTTCTAATACCACAGCAAACAAACCACTTTTTAAAACAAAACGCGAACTGAGTATTATAACACCTGGCTGATTCAAGAATTAATACTCAGCCAAAACAAAACTCATTCTGAAAACAGGTGACAGTGACTCTTTTGGATGTATCAGTACCTTTATTGACTGTTTATAGGTGCTGGATGTTTCCTATTACATAATTGTGAACAGTTTCTTTCATCTATAAAAGTTCTTTCCTTGTTGTATTCAATGTCGGCACTTTCTATCATGTAATCAATGTCAAGGGTAGTCTCGCTTTTTCTCTCGCAGTACTGATTGTGAATATCCATCACTTAGAACAATCAGTTTGCTTAAGATTGTTCTGATTGTTCTGATGCACGTGATTACAACGTGACTAGGTTTGGTTTTATGGGATTTAACGTCATTTTCAGCAGATAATAGCCTATACATCACAGCCAATATATTTTGGCGGAGAAGACACCATCAAAGAACCAACGACAATTGGGAAGATACTGACAAGTGACGACAAGCGGTCTCACGTGCCTACATTGGCCGAGCCGAAACTCGAACTCAAATAGGCAGGTGTGAGATGTGTGACTTAGTAAAAACGAAGGGATTAGACCACTCGGCCACCCTGAGAACTAAAAACGAGTAGATGATAATTTCTACGAATATAGCTTGTGAGATTTCGTTGGAAATAAAAAAGTACTGATCTCTAACCAACTGGATTGCAGTTAAAAGAGAATTGATGTACCAAACATTTACCACATACGAGCAACGCTTATCATCTACAAGTTTTGCATTATACCGATACATACGTACCTTTTAGCAAATAATGAAATGGATAAATATATTTGATATCAATCTAAATAGTATATTTGTCAAAGACTATTTTGATACATGCCACCGATTTGAAGTGGAATCAGGTGCCAGTTTATTATATATTGAATAAAGGATTAAAAAGGTGAGATATTTTATTGTATTGGGGCAATCACACTACGTAGCATATATTCGATTTTTTTCTTCTAAAGTTCATCGCAACGTTCTATACATTTCCATATTTAAGCCAGATTATAGAAAGATTTATTAGTGTTGCAATAAGATGCTATTCTGTGTAACGCTTAATCAACCATGACTGCAGTTGCAAAGCATTCCTTACTATGTGTAAGTAATATATACACGAAATGGACTTGAACAGATTATTAATTCTCTTTGATGAAGTGAAACTTATAATAAGGACTTTAGTGACATTCTACTTTCATAGAATTCATTTTGAAGGAAAACCTTTAGCACATTAGCAAATTAAAACCTTAATTCGGAATACCTTTGCATAATTTCCTGATTAATGTGAAATTGTTAGTACAATTTAGGATAATATTTTTCTAGGAATTCAGATACAGTAAATTATTTTTAGCTCGTCCACATTGTTTGATTTTAATATGTTAGGGAAATAAATTTATATTTTTGGAACACTGAATAATTGTTGGGTTTTACTTTGTCTAGTTACGTAGTCTAATTCCCTAGACGTGTATATATATATATATATATATATATATATATATATATATATATATATATATATATATATATATATATATATATATATATATATATATATATATATATATATATATATAATTTTTTCAATTGTGTATCGAGAGTTATTCCCCTTGATTGGGTATGTAGGAGAGGGGGAAGTCTTAATACTTATTGAACTTCACACAGCGAAGACTTCCTAAATGATTTCGTTAAATGAGGCTATTTACTCCACTCATATTGTTAATCTTACATCACAATAGAACCTTACTATAAATCCTATTTGTTCTGCATTAATTTTGGTCAGTTAAGTCTAAGCATTAAAAAATGATATATCACCGTCAGCAAAGATAGTAAGCTGTAAGCACTGTATTGGTTAATCTTAACGCTAAAAATATATACTTGTCAATCACGGATCTGGACTGACCCTGACTAATGGTGGACCAAACTGTGTATTTACTTTTAAACGTAGTAAAATCAATAAAAAAAGAACATTCCGTTAGTGGTGTTATGCACACCTTTCAGACTTTTACAGAAGAGCGTTACAAAACAGTAGAGTGACAATAAAAGTATCAGAAGTAACCATTACGTGTATTCACTCTTTTCTTTAAGACATAATTCTTCCCACGATCCTTCACCATTCATGGGTCAGTCTTTACGGACGTAGGAAATAGACTTGTGTGGAAAACTGAGACTTTACAGGATGTACATACCTTATGATAAGACATTTATGTCAAGGGGGATTATACATGATATCGCATCAATGACTGTGTTCATAGCGCCGCCATGTATGATTTAGATACAGTCTATCTTACAAGAAATGGCTTGTGGAAAAAAAATTATTATAATCGTTTAATAAATATATTTGTATATATACAAAATTAATAATGGAAACAGAGGCCAATGTCATAATTCTATGAGTTTCTTCTAACAGAAGAGTGTAATTGTTATTAAGACAGACTTTATGTATATTGACGGTCACAATAAGATTACCACTCTTGCGAGTTTAGGAGAAAGTATATCAAAATTTAGACACATCAATATCTCTTTTTAAAATTTCATAATATGAACAGGAAACAGATTTTGGATGGGAAAGATGACTACGAGTTGTCTTATAAGATTTCACTGCTTATGCCAAAAGTATGCGAGCTAAGTGTCTTCCAAATGAGACACCGAGATACAGGACCCGGGGTGGGCTGGGTACGTGTCAAAGTTGCGACTGTTGGATTATGAGTCGGATGCTATAACAGCAGATCTACCGCGCTTCCGGCATCAAAGTGCAAGACAAATATTGGTTTTACGTAAAAACAAACATATCGCATATTTCGAATTGTTTTCGGACCATATTTACCTCCACGCTGTTACGACTCTGTGGTCAAAATCAAAGTGACAGAAAAGAGCGAAAACTAACAAGATTTTGTTAACTTCAACAAATATTTTTTTTTCTCCAAAAATAGTAAGTGACAATTTAAATAATTTACATTATTGTGAATTAATACCAAAATAACCGAAAATTTTCTATCACTGATCATAATGAATACAGTATTTATTAAATTCCAGTGGTAAATGTAATAAATTTAATAAAGTATATTCTTCTTCAACACACTATCAGATGTACAGGTTCATATTCGACCCTAGAATGCCATAATTTTAGATCCAATATTATTGTTATACCTCTTTTGTTAAGGTTGGAAAACAGTGCATGTCAATTTTGTGTATGTGTCCGTATTTCATACATACGTCACAATCCTTGTAATTGCATAGTGTCGTAAGTAGTAAGTGTCTAGGATTATTCTACCTCACACCCTCAGACCAAGTATAATCCAAGACAGTTTGAATCAATTCAGGTACATTTTACAATTTTAGTCAGTTCCAAGAGTGGATAATTATAAAAACACAAATATTTTGTATACTTGTTAAAATTAAAGAACAAAAGAAATTGTATTACTTATTTTGGTAGCTAAACTAGAAATAAAGTTCTTCATAAAATTACCATTTAAAATTGTAAATCTGATCGATAATAAATCATTCTGAAGAGATGGTGGGGAACCCCATTTTCTATTACTACTTGGTGATTTTTTGAGTGACTGCTTATGTAACAAAGATTTTTATCTTTATATCAATTCTTCATTGTCCTCGTCAATCTCAACAACTAAAGATTCATTTATTTCTCATGAATTGCAACAACTACATGTTCACTTTTTCGTATCAGTTTTTATGTGTTCAAACACTTTCAATACTTTTTGAATCAGATCAGTCACGCTGATGACATCTTCCACAAGATTTTTGACCGCTGTTTTATTGAATTCTTCTGTCGTCTTGATCACTTTTTTTCCACCTGATTAGAAAATCGGTGAGTCATCTCCAATCTCGCTAGGCTATCACGTAATTTTGCGATATTGTCAGTTCTTTCAATGAATTTCGAGGGAGGGAAGAGGCATTTATCAGTGAAATGATGAACTGATTAACATATTACCATCATGAATATCAGTTAGCGGTGATACTAAAGAGTTAGTTGAGATACTTGATCATTTAAAACAACCGATAAATATAAGATACTTCACAATGATTTAGCTTGATATTATCAAACTATAATTATTATGAACTCAGCCACACCTCAAATTCATATTTTACGTACACACCACCGTTAGAAATTATTCAAAAATAAAAATATGAAATAGGGTTGAGTTCAGCTCCAATGTGGTCTTCAATATTCAACATGAAAACAGAAGTTAATGACAATTTGCATTATTCAACTGGTGTTTGGTTATCATTTTTGATACCAAAAGGAGCTTATAATGTCACTAACCTTAACACAATAATAAAACATTTGAACCAAAATATCTTCTGTTGGAACCAAAATATAACACATTAAGAGCTAGAATAACACTTAAACGATGCAATTTTAGTTAATTTTTTCAACGGTCAATACAGCAGGTATTCTACCTGATTTTAATTAAGCACAATATTGTTCAACTGCTGTCGCAGCAGCATATGAAGGTGAGAAAGCGGTTGGCATAAACGAGGTTAGTACTATTTTGATAAACCGCTCAATAGCTGACGGTTTTCGTACTGCAGCAGATAAACAAGTGACGTATTATCTGCATTTGAGAAAAGCAAATTAATTTTGTGATTAACTAGCATAAAATAACGAGAAACCATAGAATCTACAATAAAGAATAATAGGAGGATTTGGTGAAAATAGTTTTACTAGCTTTATTGAAATGATACCTGGCATAGCTCGTAATGTTGTGCCTATTACAGCTGACGCAACAAAGCATTTAATTCTGGGGCAGATTCTGCAGCTGGAACAGCTGTTGGTCTAAAGATGGCTTACCAAATAAAAAGGTTAGCCAACTGCTGTAATGCCAATAATTGCTGATATAAGAGAAGCAGTTAACGATGTTGCTCCAACTAAGAAAACAGCTGATGACATGATAAAAACAAAAAACAATTTATTGTCACCACAAGGTGAAGGCATACTGAAAAAGCTGAGGCAATCAGCTACAACATCATAAAGATAAGCACCTAGATTTTTACTAGTTTAGACAGTGTAATCAATTGATTATGCAAACAACAAAATATATGCTAGTTAGATTTCAGTAAAAATGAAAACTTTAATTATTCAACAACACAATTCGAGTACATTGAATATTGAAAATACAAGTGATCCAAATCAAGGTAATCTAGGAAGAATCAACACAACTGATGATGGCATTTTTCTGTTACCTCACAAAACTTTATTTGACTTGAGAGGTGTAATAAGAAAAGTAGATGGGACAAGGTATGCTGCTGAAACAAATGTTACGTTGCAAAAATAATGGCTGAAATATATTCAAAAGTGCTCAGTATCGATTGATAATTGGGCAATTGAGAACATCAGCAAAATTTTTCAATCGCAGGCACAATGTTGGATTTTGTCTGATTTAGCTATGATTACTGAAGAAGCACAGCAACTAATATGTTTTGGTATAAGGACACAGGTAATGTAGCAGCTGATATTAGTGAATTTGTATCTATTCGCAATGTATTTGCTAATTGTGCTAATGCAGCAGTCGATTTCATAACTGCCGATAATTATCTTGCTGTTATTAATCAATAAATAGGTCTTGGTCAATCAGTAATCATACTACCTGCTGCTGTACCAAATAAAGTTGTAGCTAGAATAAAACTTACTCTTTTAGGTGCTGTTGCTGATGGTGTAGCAGTATTAGACAAGCTAAATGAGATAATACGTTTTCGAATAATAAAAGATATGTGGTACAACGAATGTTTTATTAAGAGGAGGATGTTAACAAATAATAATGCTACTGTCTCAATGTGTTTACTATTGTCATCTATCTTCGGTTGATATATTAACACCGTGTTTAGAAGTGTCAAACACAACAATTTTTATAGAGCAGCTTCAGCTGATTACATGCACAGAGCACAAGTGTTGAAGATGGTGAGTTTGAAATAAAACACTTGATTCCAAAATTAATACAATCAGTAAATTAAACAACTTGAGCTAATATCAATATTAGGTACATTCACTGAAATGTATTTTGTCCAAAACAAGGTTTATTATGAGTATATGCCTGTAATAACAACACGAAACTGGATAATAACAATTATTCCATTTGATCAATTACCACGACATGTTTTTATTATTTTTAGACCACGGGAGCAAAATAAGGTAATATTTCAGCATTTTAACTTGATTATAATGTATACCTCAATCAATTCACGAAGATACATAAAAAAGAACTTGCGATTTTACACCAGCAATTACCAATGTGTCAAGAGCTTACAAAATGTTGCAACAGTCAATGCAAAAGCAAGAAGATGTTGGCGATGGAGAACAAATATCCTTGAGCGAATTTGCAACAATTTACCTAATTTTCATTTTGATGTTAGTAAACTCAGTGAGAGAGTATCGGTGCACCTACTGAGATAGAATTTTGTTTACACTGGCTGCTAATGCACCTGCCTTTTCTCGTGCTTATGTACTTTTCACATCAGATATACATATCACCCTTGATTCACGTGTTGATAAGACGAATGTTCAAACTTAATTTTGTGTAAATAACATAATAATTGTCAACAAGTGATTGCTTAGAATTTTCCAAGGTTGATGACTTTGATGATTCAACAACGCAGTTTGAGTACATTGAGTACCTTGATGATAACACAAATGATCCTAATCAAGCTGGTCAAAGGACAATTAACACACGAGATGAGGACATTTACCTGTCACTTCACAAGGTGTTTCTGGAGATAAGAAGAAGCATAAGGCAGCCAACTATGCCACCAGCATAGCCTGTTAATTACCGTGTTGGAACATTAGTATCATGAAAAAAAAACCAATGGTTTACTTTCAAGAGTATTAGCTATAAAATTGCAATTAAAAATATTGAGGATATTTATGAGTACTTACCAACGGCAAACACAATATCAAATTTAGTTTCATTTAACGATGATTATTCGAGAAGTGCAGCAACTAATATATTTTGGTTCAAGGACACTGGTAATGATGGTGCTGTCGACAGAGAATTTCTTCATGGAGGAAATATAATTCAAGTTGTAGCTTATGCGGGTACTAACTCTAGCTTGGAATGAAATAATCTTGTAGTATTTAATTCACGAATAGGTGTTTCAGAGCCAGATGCTGCAGTTGGTGTTGAAAAACCAGAGGAGCGTTTACAGCATTTTGTAATGCACTTGGAGTAGTTCCACCTGGAGCAGCAGATATTGGTACGGAAATGTATAGCAGATTAATTGAAATACTTTTATTTCAGAGAATCAGAGACTAAAACTACAACGAAAGATTTGCTAAGAGTTTTTATTGATAGTGGGGCTACTATAGCAATGTTTCTACCACTAACATCAATCTTGGGTTTTTGTAATGATATTAACAAATTGTTTAGATATTAACAAATTGTTTTTAATGGAGCTGAACCATCTGAGTACATGCATAGAGCAGCCGGTGTTTCAAATGGTGAATTTGTAACAACACCTGTTTCACTCTGGATGCCTAAAGTTGTGATATCGTTAACAAAGAAATTCTGCTTGTTATCAATATTAGAGACGTTCAGCAAAAGAATATGTTTAAAATAAAATTTATTACAAGTAGATGCAAACTGCTATAACACATATCTGGAGAATAGCAAGTGCACTAAGTATACAATTAGCGAGTCATATTTTCAATGGAATGATACAGAAAATTGTTGATGACGATAACAACACGAAACAGAACATTCAGGATGGCACCTGTTAAAGCAGTAAATGATTCTTTGATGGCCAACAAAATCAGTTTGAGCAATATCAACGTGACTTAGAAAAATTATCAAATCGAAATAAGCTCAATAAACATGACAGAGTTAGTCTCGGTTGTAAAAACAAAATTGAAAAAGGTTATCAAAAAATTAGACGGAAGAGGTGTTCATCGTCGTCCATGTATTACCGACTGTACCTATCACCTAAAAACTAAAACAACTTGAATCGGGAAGAGATAACAGGGTTATTTTATGAACAGGAACTACAAAATACACAGAAAGAGATTTTTGTCATTGAGAAGGTCTTAGCAAAAAGAGGAAATTAAAAAACTTAGTGGAGTGGTGAGGATACCCCGAATTATTCAATAGCTGGGTTATGACATTCACAATAAATAAAATTTAATATCTTTGTATAATGTTGTTGAACATATTCTCATAATCGAGTAATGCTAATTTACACTTAGCTGGTTTAGAAAGTGGAATCAATTCAAGGATGTATATGAAATTGATCAAATTCTTGTTCATGATATAGATATTCCACGCAGACATTAGAACTATTATTGGTTATGGTGGAAATATTCCAGGAATATATATGACATTTGATAATCTTCATAGTCTATGGATGTATCTGAGACAGATAATCTTATTGGCCATGACCGAGATGTTCCGTGGATATATAAGACATTGAAAACCTCACTGGTCTCGGTGTATGTATATGACACTGATAATTATTTCAGGCATGCACGTGTACATGCCATTGATTACCTTATTGGTCGTGAATTGAGGTATTTCAGGGATTATATGACAGTGATAATCGATAATCATTTCAGGTATGTACATGCCATTGATAACCTTATTGGTCATGAATATTTCGGAGGTTCTATGACACTCATAATAACATTGGTCTTGGTGGAGATATTCCAGTGATGTATCTAATAATCTTCTTGGTCTTTGCGGTGATGTCCTATGGATGTATGTGACGTTGGTAATCTTATCGGTCATGGTGGTGTTATGTATATGGAATTTATATTATGTTCTCGACATTTGTCCGTGATGTAGGTTTGTGGATAGAATTTTTGGTACACCTGACATTTTCGTGGTTGTGAATGAGGGTTGTGAATATAGATTTGCCTACGTGACTTTATCATGATTGTAAGTTCTATATACAATTTTAATTAGAATCTGAGCTCAAGTGTCAATGGAATTTTCCATCACATATTTTGTTTTTACAGAACACACTCTTGCGTATATATATATATATATATATATATATATATATATATATATATATATATATATATATATATATATATATATATATATATATATATATATATATATATATATATATATATATATATATATTTGGTAAACAATTATTCATATCTGTGTCACATCAGTCGTTGGGGTTCTGTGATAAGAGCTGTGCTCAGATGTTACTTATTTCAATTATTCATTTGAATCAAACAGAGCTCATTGACTTTTTGGACTAAAACCCTATTACATTGAGATTATTGTGAACTCATTCAGATACAATTTGTCTCCTTTTTATATACACTATTAAGTAATTTTTGCAACTATTTAGAGATAAACCTGACCAGTAAATATTATTTTCAATGTGTTAGGAACGTTTGTTGTCGTTCATTAACACTATTGTAAACCTTTTCACGAACGATATCTTAAATGTGTAGAGATCATAATAGGTAACCCATCAATACTTCCAAGGCTGTGTTGCTGTTGATAGATAAACACTGGCACAGTAGAAATATACCAACGAACAATCCCGAATCAGAGAAAAGAGTATATGAAATCAATAATTACTTCAAATTATGACAAGAAGATGACGTTCTTGGTCTCGTTTGATAAATATTTCACAGAGAATGTTATAATAGTGAATTGTCGTCTTGGTGGGATACACTTTCCCATGATAGCTTTGTTGGCATCTCTTTCTAGAGACTTGGATTTAACAACACAGCAGTACATGGCTGGACAACACAGCAGCAAATGGTACTGCTAAGAAACAAATTCTTTTAGAGAGTGTGACCCTTTGTTAATTAAAATTCATTATTTTATGGTCCTAGAATAATATAAGAGACAGAAATTGATAGAAATTCTAAAATTTTTTATAACTGTAAACTAGTATGTTTCAGTTAAAGTATATTGAATGAAGGTTTGTTTTATTGGTTATTTTAAATTTGGATAATATCCATGCAATATGATTAGCAATAGATTTTTGACCGTAATCACTAGAGCCACATAAGTATAAAATACTTTAATGAGATAATAAGGAAACTTGTCACTGATGTTTGCTACCTGTTCGAAACGTACTCTGCCCGCTATTCGAAAGTATTCCGCGTACAGTCATTATATCCACATAGTTTCCACTTGCCGATGGTGAATCAAGAGCACTTATTCTACATACAAAGTTCTTATCAGTATCCGGTTTTACGGTCTCTGTACTTCATCGGTGTTTAACTTATTTGTCATTTAAAGCAAAAGCTGTTTGTCAAAATGGACTGGATAACCGTTATTTGTACAAGCTTTTGTTTTCTGTTTTTGGCTATTCGTATGGAAGCCGGTAAGGAAACAGATTATATTTAAGCATGGCAGGCCTTCGAGTTTCTGATTCCGGAACCAAATTTTACCGCAGGGTCTTGAATATAAACTTTACCCTGATATATATTTTAACAGATTATCTCTAAAATGTGACTAGTATGGCTATTCAACCAAAGTAACTTAATTATATAAACAAACGTGGCATAAGAAAATTTCTCACCCCAAACTGACTTCTTAAAACCATGTGTTTGATAGGGCTATCCAAATGAAATTTAGATGAATGAATGAGTCCGTCTCTCCATCTATGAATTCATCTATTCACCCACACATTCATATTGACATCACCCTATTTTATTTTAATTTTAATCACGTTGTTTGCGTTTATCGACTAAGAACGCCCTCTGCAGAGAAAACAGTCGTTTGGGTCAACAATAATTTTTTTTTTCAAATTTAGTTTTCAACCACGTGTAGTTCAAAATTTCATTATTTATTCTTGGATACATAATAATAATAATAATAATAATAATAATAATAATAATAATAATAATAATAATAATAATAATAATAATAATAATAATAATGATGATGATGATGATGATGATGATGATGATGATGATGATGATGATGATGATGATGATGATGATGATGATGATGATGATGTTGTTGTTGTTGTTGATGATGATGATGATGATGATGATGATGGACAATACAAATATTTATATAGTATTGAACATGAATCATAAGAGTATGATTCTGACGCATGCGTTTTAGTATCAATTTAAATTCTTCCAAATGCCTGCTTTCCAGAAGCTTTAGGGATGAGGACTGGTTTCTATCCCTATTTCAAAGTAAAAATGCCGACAGCAATATTGGTACTGTCATTGCTATTAAAACTGAAGCACTAGAACTGATGATACTAATTAGGTAATTTTGTTGACAAAGAAATTAATGCGTTAACTGTCAGAGTCATCTTTGAAAAGTCTGTACAGGTGATTTATTAATGTGTATCATATTTATTGTCTTTATGTTGAATAACGTCACGAATAATCTTGTATTTCCATACATATTTCTATGACCAAGCTGTGTGCGTAGCATTTCGAACAAACTATCAAGTACCCTTTGAATTTCATTCCTGTTCAGCATTTTCAAAGACTATGTCCTATGATATGATTAAGCACAAATATTAATTTTCATTTTTTTTGTTACGAATGTAATTGAATCGAACGAATTTTAAGAATCAAACTCTGTCCTAGACATACTTATCATCGTCGACTAGGATAGTTCGACATGTACAAATCCTAATATTTACCCCAATCAAACGAATATTCAATTACATTAAACTCAATTACAGATCCATTAAACTCAATTATAGATCTATTAAAATGAATTGTAAAATTATTAAACTCAATTGTAGATTATTAAACTTAATTATATATCCATTAAACTCAATTATAGATCCATTAAACTCAATTATAGATCTATTGAACTCAATTATGGATCTATTAAACTCAATTGTAGATTTATTAAATCAATTATAGATCCATTAAACTAAATTACAGATCCATTAAACTCAATTACAGATCCATTAAACTAAATTACAAATCCATCAAACTCAATTACAGATCCATTAAACTCAATTACAGATCTATTAAACTCAATTACAGATCCATTAAACTCAATTACAGATCTATTAAACTCAATTACAGATCCATTAAACTCAATTACAGATCCATTAAACTCAATTACAGATCCATTCATTAGTTTTAGAACCTTCTCTTGATAAGTCTTACTTATATTTATGTTTCGTCTGCTCATTTTATTAATTTTGATGTCGAAAGATGGCTCAATGAATAGTGTAGTCATGTTTTTGTATTGCTGGCTATCATATAGCTAATCAATATCAGGCATTTTATTCTATTACGTTTTATTCAATGCAAGTTAATATCAACTTTTGTCATTGTATGTGAGTCCTCTTTTGCAGTGAATCAGCACTCTCACAAGTCATTGCATCTTGGTTATTTTATCTGACCTTGCATGGGCCAGATTATTTGCTTGATTTTACAAAAATAACATTTTCTTTACATTTACTATAGTGTGGGTAGTGCTGCTCCATGAGGCTGACGAAAATTTCTTTAGTGTATTCTGATGTTGCTATTGTTGATATTTGTTGTTTTTCATTAGCCGATTAATGTATTTTATGGGTCTTTTCAGACACATTCAAAAGAAATTAACCAGACAAGATATTAAAAGTAATTATTTAGATAATATTTATAAAACCTTTTACCAGATCTACCTTCATCGGCTTGAAATGATCTGAGCAATAATTTCAAATAATTGCGTCGATGGTGTTAATGGAAGTTGTTCTTGCATAGATATTTCTGTTGCAATACCAACATGTTTCATTTGCCATTTTAAGTCAGGTTAGTAAGTCATCAAAATTTCCACACTATCTGTCCTTTTTGTGGTTTGTGTTTTATACTATTATTTGGTGGTTGTTTAAATTGTGTTGTAACAAAATATACTCTTCTATTTCATTTTGGAACGAAACTATTTCTAGGATCACCATATTCTTCCCATCGGATTATCTTATATATCACGTTGTTCATTCTTTTCATCTTAAAAATCTTTCAACTTTATATACATCATCTTGCATGTTATAAAGTGCAGCCGTTCGATTAAAATAATCCCTCTTTATTCTTTCCTTTGAAGTATTTCAAAATTCTGTAAAAAATGGTTTACCTAATATCACCGGCCTAATGTTAAAAAAAAATATCTGTAAAGTTATGTAGGCACTCTTTAAGATTGTATCTTAAAATGATTAGCATCTTTCTCGTATTCGATTTAGTAGTTCCATGGGAATCAGTTGTAAAGTAACCAAGCTAGTTGAACCACGCTTTCGATACGTTGTTTGGATCATAATCTTCATTTGAAGTCACACACACACACACACCACACACACACACACACACGCACACACACACATACACACATACACACACAATATTTTAAAATGGTAAAACTTTTATACTAGTACGTGGAAATTATCCGATGTTCTTTGTTTCAAATACTTCCATTCTTGCATTTGATAAATTCTTTCGTTCATCGAGTCACGTCTTTTATGGATTTCCATGTTTCAAGAGTCTCTGAAAGCCCTATATATTTTACCAAGGCCTTCGACAGCATACATCGAGAGTCGCTTTGGAACATAGCGAAGTTGTACGGCACGAATAGGAAAACACAAGAAAATGACAATTAGTCTGAAACGTGAAGCGGAAAGAGTTGGACTTAGGATAAAGATCATGAGGATCGGATATACCACAGCAAGGAACGACGTGAATGTTAGTCAGCAACAATTTAAGGAGGTAGAAAAATTTATCTACCTAGGCAGCACCCTAGCCAACGATAGCGATGCCTACCACGATGTCGCTTGTAAAACGAGGAAGGCAGTGAAACTTTTTCAACGGCTTCGACAAATCTGGGACAACGCACAAATCAATGTAGCAATAAAAATCAGGCTACTCAATACTTTTGTTGTCCCAACTGTAATCTATGCATGTGAATCATGGAAGAGGTCGGCCCGGATTGCAAAGAGACTTAGCGTCGCACAACAGCAATGGTTGCGTAGAATTCTGCAAATCTCATACAAGGATCGCATCACAGATGAATGGATCCACCAGCGAACAGGCACCCGCCCTCTCAACGACATTGTGACATAGTGCCGGTTACGTTTTGCAGGCCACATACTCCGGCACCCAATCTCACAGCATCCAAGAAACGCCATCTCGTGGACGCCGCAGGAAACACGGAAACAAAGCCGAACCTAGAGCTACATGGCGAAGCACCTCCATAGAAAATCTGAGAGCGCTGGGCATATCATCGGATGACGGGGAAACCATTGCGACAGATCGACTTCGTCGGAGAGCACTCGGTGCCCAATGAGCCGAACGGCGCAGGAGACCTAAGTGTAACTCTAAGTATGTGCATATATATCCCTGTCTTTTAGACTTCACGTTCTTAGGTCATGCGTATCGCTAGGAATTACCGATCACTGTGAAATTTAATTTGTATCCGTTATTTTCCTTTTGATATTATTCCATGTGAACAATGTCAAACTTTGAGAATCTATGCCACTTATATGAAAAAAAATGTAAATAAAATCATGACATATTCTATGTGTTTATTTGTGTAATGTCTAGGTAGATTGTTTAGTCATCCATCTTTTCAATTTACTTTGTTTGATTTTATTGTTTTTGATTTGATTCGTCATGTGATTAATATTCCTGGAAAGCAACTGGACTTTGTAGGCATTAGCACATATACGTAAAAAAATCTGATGTTTAAAAAAAATAAAATAACTACTTTGTTGTGTTTACTTTTGTAGTAAAGCAATGATGTAAATATGTGAAAATGCTGTTTAAGTGAGAGTTTGGATACGGTAAAAGGTTGCTTTAAGAATTGCATTGTAAAACAATGCTTAATTAATCTGATGAGAGGTAGTAAGAAAAAGAATATTCTACCGTGCTTTTAAAAGAAAGGAAATGACAAATAAAACTTATTCTCATCGAGATGGATGTTTTATCCTTCTCGTGGGTCACATAAATCCATAATTTAAAGTGTGAAAAGAGCATTAATATCGCATTTCGCACATCTAATTTTCTATTCCATATCTCCGGTCTTTATACTGCATCTTCAAGGCATTCGAGCCGTTTCATGATCTCTCTAAAATGAATCCATAAAGACAGAATTTCGAATTTACCAAAATTATAATTAAGAATTATGCGGTCTCGGAAATTCGTCTTATCAATTGCATATAGTATTCAATCAAGTGTTTCCTTTTCACATCCATTTTTTAAAAATGTATTCAGTTTGTATTGACCTTTTAAATCTTAACTGACCCTTCAGTTTCATCTTAGTTTTACCTGTTGATTCTGTTCCATTGTTTTGCACTATGCTCCAACGCTCACTCTACGCTGGATACATAGATAGATGCTGAAGGAATAACGTTTGTGACATATGACGGGAGTTGAACCCATACTGTTACAGTAAACTCCATTTAAGGTTCATGCGTGTTTCGACTAGGGGTAAGAAAGTCGAGCTTACACCCCTTTGAATCCTAAATGGATTCAAAGATAAACACAACACTTATGTATTAAACGAAATTAATTGTATTAAAATGTATATGTGTCTTCTTTCACTCTCACACCATTAACAATGACAATGAGTGTAGCACAATAACGTCAAATGTGATACACAGCCGTCACCACTACTGTCACGAACTTGTGTGATCATATACCCCTGTGTCAGATTTTAGTAGTCAAATACTACCGTGATTAGTTTCAGTAGTCATATAATACCGTAATTGATTTTAGTAGTCAAATACTACCGTGATTAGCTTCAGTAGTCAATTTTTACCGTGATTAGTTTCAGTAGTCAAATACTACCATGATTAATTTCAGTAGTCAAATACTAAAGTTAGGGATTTTAGTAGTAAAATACTACCGAGTGTGATTTTATTAGTGAAATACTACCGTGATTAATTTCAGTAGTCAAATACTACCATGATTAGTTTTAAATACTACCATGATTAGTTTTATGACTCAAGTACTACCGCGATTGATTTTATCAGTGATACGTATATGGGATTAAATTGCTTTCGTGTGAGGTTTAAAATTCATTTTATTTCACCTGTTTTAATTGTATTTAATTGCAATAAATATTTTTCTCGGAGTCTGGATTCATTTTCAGTAATGTAGACATCTGCAAGTGTGTTCTCTTCTGTCATTGAATGTTTGAAATAATAATGTGGAAAAATATGAAGTCTCTCATTCGCAATTATTGAAGAAACGCTATGAAGTTTTATGTTTATTTTATTTTGAGTGGAGTAAGGAGGATGTGACTGCACATGGAATATACTCAAAATTACAGTACAATTTTTAAATGTGTAATCTAGCTTGAGAACCAATGACATTGCTCATGTAATTTGGAATTGCAGAACTAAGAAAGTACATTTTGAGGGAACGCAGGATGTAAAATTGTATGTATATCTCTTTTATTTGTATTACCTGCTAAAGAAGATAGTTTATGCCTTGTCACTTTCATGTTATTTGTAAGGATCTTGTCTGCGTCTATATATAGCTAACCTAAATCTGAAACTTTACATCAAAAAGTTAACGCGGAATGTGCCATGCTGCTTGTATGTGATATTCCACTAAACATCTGCTTTAGATCATTCAGAAACAAATTGTCTGTTTACAATAGAAAGTAGTTCCTTCATTCACGTGAATTCAGTATAAATTGAGAGCGCAAGAGTTCAATATTGTGAAATATTGCACGATTCTGACAATGTGTAGTTAACGGAGAAAAAATGAGCATATAATAACAAAACACTTTACAGAACATTAATGAAATACATTGGCAAATATATAGTGCCTACAAGATAATAAATTCAACAAAACATTGACATATTGATGAATATAGTCCTATATAGAAATCTATCAAGGTTAGTTATCCCCATCTGACCTAACTCCCACACAGTAAAACATTTTCCAGATTGTCATACATTAATGAAACCATAATACAGGTCACATGTACTTTATTGTATCTTTTCCTCTTCTAATCCTTTGCGTATTTTCTTTATACTTAATTAATGAATCGTCATATTCATTGCCATGATCCTTGGTTGCTTTATTGTACCTTCCTTCTTTTACTCTTGGCGTATTTTTGTCTTCATCTAGCCTTTTGAAAACGGTGTATATTTTATCGTCCTTACAACATTCTCATTTAGGTCTTTTGTCATTCGTTCCTTCTTATATGCAATAAATACACCATGAAATATACACGATCATTTCATTTTTATGTGCATTGCTGATATCATTGATTTATATTTCACGTTTTATATCACTTCTATATTATTCTATCTGTTGCAAGTATCAAATCTAAAGGTTATATGTATTTACTAGCCTAACTTTACCATAGCTACAATTGTAAGTATAAAGATATCAAACGCTTAACGGTCACTTTATACTGACATATTTTCCAGTGTATTATCGTTATAAAGCGGTCCAAGTAAGTGGGTGTGTTGGCCGAGTGCGTGGGTGTTGTAAATTGTTATGAGTTAAAGATTGTGAACTATATTTTATAAAAAGAAAACCTTTAAGTGATTTTCCGTGGAGGGGGTCAAACTAGTAGTAGCATACATCCACTCGACTAATGTAATTCAATAAAAGTCTTGCAAGGGTTTTAGTCATGTCTTCTTTTCGGTGCAAATGTTTGCTCTAATTTAAAAGGGATAATGAATACAGGTTAAATACATGACTTTGATACCAAAATATCATTCTCTTTTCGTCTCTTAATTTTCTGATATTAACAGAATTTTTTTTTTCACCGTAACTCTTTACGAGTCCTAGTTATCTTTTAAATATAGTTTGAAAATTTCTTAACTTAAGATGATCTATCACAATAGAACATTTTTTGGGTGGGTGGGTGTCATGACGAATTTTCATTTTGAGGAAGTATTATTTCTTTTCTTTGAACTGCAAACAGAGGATTCGAACGTTATTTACCCACAAAATTATATACTAACAATACTTGGGTCCAATGAAAACTAAGTTTGGCTGAATGATTTATTGAATAGTTACTTTTAATGTCTGCCTGATCTGATGGACTGATTGATTAAATAGTCAAATCAAAACAATTGATCGAATTTTGGTTAGAATCTGAGATGTTGAATTAAACTGATTACTGAAGGCCTAATATTTACTACAAGAACTCTTTTTTGCCCTTTGTTGCCCCATAACACCTATTAAAAGCTAAGAGTGAAATTAAGACTTTTGACAACACATTTGCACATGCGTGTCCTTTAGAGCTAATTTAACTGTTATGTCCAACACAAGTCCCACCAGAATGTCTTTTATATTTCCATGTGCAAAGCAACGTGAGTTTACGTTGTACAGAGTTGATGACGAATAGCCCGAAAGCCAACTTTTAGAACTTCCATATACCTTGAACGTATGATTAATGTCGTAGCTCTAGATAATCAGCTTTTCAATAGTTTTTCTGGGTGGGTGGGTTGTTGTTATTAGTTGAATAAAACTACCTTAAAGCAATTTTGGAAATACATTCCTTCTCTTCACAATTTTTTAAAGCCAAATTAGACTGTACTACACCAACATCCACACTATTATTATTTGATTGCAGTACCTCCATCTCTCTTTGTGCGCTAATTTTTATATTAGTATGTATATTCCTATGGTTCATATTAGGTACAGAACACATTTCAAATGAAATCTAAGAGAATGAACTGAAAATAATCCTTGAACACGGTATTTTATTGTATGCATAAAATAGAATTAAAAATAATTAAATTGTAAATTTGTTCTATTATTGATTGATTAGAATCAAAAGAAAAATATACAAACGATCTATTTTCTATATTCTATAACGTTTTGGGATCATTAATATTGTGGTCAGTGGTCAGTGCAAAACCAATTATTCAATGAAATATTAAAAATAAACTTTATATCGGTCAGATTTGGAATATATGAAAGCAATTGTTTCGGGAAATGCAGTGTGTCACGTGTATCCGTGCAATGACATTCCTGAATCTAACTTGGAAAAACTTAAATATTACACTATACCACACAATTTTGACTTTGAGGATGCAGCTCGTAGCTGACGAAATGCTCATGCAGTTGAGACAAAAAAAAAATAATGTAAAGAGGCATTGTACCCTTGTAAATTTTCAGTTTTAGTATGACACATTTGTTTGTGGTGTGAAATGTTTCTGAAGTGTGTTCTCAACTTCCTATCTAAATGTGAGGGTGTTACAAAATGCATCCTGTAACACGCCTCTGTTGATGCAATGTACAATAAACTAAAACGAGAGGAATACAATAAAATGCTATAATTTTTGTATTCAGAATATATCCGTGATAAAACACGGATCTTGCAATTTACGAACGTATAATTCGCACTTGTCGGTCCTTACGACACTTCATTTCGGCAGCAAACAATCCCTAATTTAACACGTCGTGGAAGTAGGTGTCGAAAATAAATGTACTATACTGACGTTGATACTCTGCAAGAAAAATGCATAACAGCATAAAGTGGGAGAATGTCAAAACGGATACAAAGCAGGATATAAAGCGAAATTTTTAAGTTTGAAATATTTTATTTGCATAAGTATAACAATGGAATTAAGCTACAAGTTCTGACAACTTAGAAAAATGCAATTTCTCTTGAGAAAGTTGTCCATTATACATTAATAGGCTTAAACGTTTACACATAGATAAACACGTATTATTCCTTTATTATCAGTTCTTGGAGAAAAGTATAGTTTTTAATTGTAGAGTTCTTGTCTTTTCTTTATATTTATTTTAGTATTAAAGTTTTTGAGAAAAGAAAAAGTATATGTACTAGTGATTGTTGGTACATCGAGACAAGATGATAGTGAAAGAATGTCAGACATTGTAAAGTTTTTATTAGTGTTATATTTGTGATAATAAATAATTTAAGTGTAATATTGGTTAAGTTTGATGTTGCTATAATTGCCATTCATATACAACATTTATCTTGTTAGATACAAAAATATATCATTTCCTGTCATAACACATGATCAATTGAAACAACAATTAGCTCTGTATTCTGTTTTAGTTTTGTAACTAATTGTTCCTATTCACTAGTGTGTCCATAGTCATTTAAAACCAAAACAATCATTGTTTTCTTTTGCACTATATCCAAAATTAAGGTAAAAGAGGTTTTCAAGCATAAAATGTACTATAACGATTAGTAGACATAATGTACTAAGTACTAAGAACTTCAAGTACTGGGCTAAACCAGCTCCGTTAGATGCATAATTCATTTAAGAAATTTTCGGGTATTTTTTTTATTTAAAAAATTTAAACACGTTTATTATAATGAATTTTTTTTATATAAAATGTACTAAGCATTTCAGTTTTGGGTAAAACCAGCTGATTTAAATGCACAAATAAATTTCTGGAAATTTTATTTTGGAATTTTTAAAGGGGGAAGGGGAATGGCTGGGGTCGGCAAAGTAAAGTAGGGCTGGTAGGCCGAACGGGAACAAGCATATTTTTTGCCTCACTAAAATGTTTGTTATTTGTATGGAATAATATTATATTTAATTGGCAAGCATTATTCATTCACTTGGTTGAGTGCATCAGTCATTTCCAACAGTTTATAGTCAGTAACAAAAACTGTTTATACATTAGGGATAAATTTCATTCATTTGTTATAAGTTGTCATAAACATCATAAATGTCAGCTTTCTTTGAATTGATGAAATGGAATAATGGAGCTGTGCAATATAACAAGTAACTGACATAAATGTTAAAAACTGTTAATAAAATAATTTCATTTTTCAAAACAATAAAAGAACGAAGAAAATATAGGCATCTTAGTACAGTGATATATACATTGAATTAACATATTGGGAATGGAAACCCCAAATGAATCCATGGAGTTTATAATTAAGCATCCTTAACTGATAATTTTAGCAACACACACACACACACACACACACACACGTATATATATATATATATATATATATATATATATATATATATATATATATATATATATATATATATAGTTACCTATCGGCTCGTTCAAAGTGAGGGTGAAGACAACGAGCTTTGTAAATTTTAACCAAAAAGATATTTTCCTAGAAAACATGCAAAAATATAAATATGTAAAACAAGACAAACGATATACGAAAAAGATCCAAATTGTTTGTTCTAAAGATATAAAATATAAGTCCTGTGAACAGTTTTAAATTAACACAGTCTGATGTTCAGTTCCGGTCCAAGATGGCGGATTATGACGTCAGATAAGGCTAACACTAAAATCTAGAATTTACACAATGAAATACAATTTGTATTGTTACGTTCCAATTTAGAATAATTTCAGAAATTTTTTTGTCCAAACTAGTAGTATTGTTCTCCATGAAAATAATTATTTAGAAAGACTAAGTACAATTATCTACACTAAAAAACAAAACATGTCTTGCTACGTAGATACACGAACAGACAACTTCGTCTAAAACAAAAATACCTTTTTAAGGTACTATAAGATGTTAACATCGGCTACGACTCTGTCTTTGACTGACTGTGACTCTGACTGAACGTTCTTACAAATACCTAAGCGTATAAACGAAGCTAATACCTCG
This sequence comes from Potamilus streckersoni, assembly GCA_016746295.1. Lineage (NCBI taxonomy): Eukaryota > Metazoa > Mollusca > Bivalvia > Unionida > Unionidae > Potamilus > Potamilus streckersoni. Next base: position 33,010 of record JAEAOA010001869.1, read on the forward strand.
TTTCAATTACACCTGCACGGAGGACACGTGTAATTTCGCAATACCTATGGACATTAGGAAAGCCTAACAAAGTATGAACCAATTGTTTTCATAGCTATTCCTGAATGTTTACTTGTAACGAAATGCCATTATACACAGCACGTGCTCGCATTAGTCACATTTACGACTTAAGGAAACATGATGTTTCTAAAAACATATTAGACTCATGCTAACATAATAATAATAAGGGTCGTAACAATATAATGATATAACTGTTTTTTTCGGCATCCGCTGTTATCGCTGGGACGGACGTATTATTTTCAACAGCAACAATGACATCAATATAGTTATCACAATTTGTGTTTCAGCTGCAACAAGAATTGCTGGAATCTTTAATATCATTGCAAAGAAAATATTAACGTGCGCAGTTGATTAAATACACTAGTATACAATAAAGTTGTATACGGCAGCGCTAGAATACTCCAAATTATCTTCAGGGCTCAGCGATGGAATAATATCATATCAAGGGTTCATTGAAATGATTAAACTTTATCACGAGGCAACAGTGACTCCGTCACCAACTGAATCTTCGAAAAACGATAATAGACCCCTGATGGAATCATGGATTTATAATCCTGATTTAAAGTCTGAATTAAAAAATTACATCAATTTTGAATGAACTAAAATAGATCGTCACTAACTACAAAAATGATCTCAGCATGTTCAACCAATCCGGGTTTAAGCGTGATTTTTAACTCCAATTGCAGCAAAAGAAATAACTTTAGCACAATTATGACTTTATTATAGTTTGCCAAATATTAAATCAAAATCTTTTGGTGGGTTGCCTTCAAACATCTCGTTAGTGTTTGCAAATAAGAATAAACCCAATGGAACTCCCGATTGGCAAGTTTTAAGTATACCCACATGGATTTATCAAATTGAACTGCTCAACGATGAATTCCGGGGCAGAATAAAAAATTTATCAGCGGAGATTGAAATAAATTCTACCGATTATGTTGTATACATTTATCAGTCGTCAATCAGATTTGTGTTAGGATGGCCAGAAGTTCCACCGATATAATAAGACTCAACAAGGATACATCTTATAATCATTTAACTATCAAGTACCACCAGGATATTTTGTATCTGAACCAATTATTCATGTTTATCTGAGGTATCATAAACCACTGTTAGCCAGAATAACTTTCAAACTTACTGACCAGACGAAACACCTTCCGGAATTTGTAAAATATTTCATTGAAAATCAATTTGAATGAATGATATCGTAAGGAAAAGGAAAACAAATAAATGCCAAAGAAGTTACTTTAGTTCGACTCTTTCAATTTTGCCAAGGGTTTTGTTAAGTTATTACCACAGTCACTGGGTCACTACCTTCACTCTCACTGCTTTCACTTTCACTTTTAATAATGGGCTTGTTTCACAAGCTGACATAATCCTTTTCAAATGCTTTACACGAGTATTAAAAATCGTTTTTGTTTTGTATTCATGTGATAATATTGATATAAATTTTATCAATCGAATATGCGAGTGGAACAAATTTTTCAACTTGCTTGTCATCGACCGTTGCCAAAGATTCTAACATCGATCGATAAATCAGCTTCATTAATCTATAATAAGATGATAATGTAGATTTTTTCAAACTTTCGTTGTTGTAATGATTCAAAATCAGAAATAAGCCTTTTAGGATTAATCTAATCATAGAGTTTTATTCCTATACATTATAATTTTTTAATTGCAGAAATAATAGCATTCATATTCTCATGATTGATTGTAGAATATACATCTGTTTAAAATAAAATATTTTAAGTATATATTTAAAGCACAAACCCCATGTAAACTACTAGATTGGAAAATGACATTCTAGCAAGTTCAGAGGGTGATGTAAACCCCCATGCGAACCCTAGATTACCAAACGATATTCTAGCAGACTCAAATGGTATATGGACAGCACAACAAAAGTTAACTAACTTATTTCTATGGACACCACAACTCCATGTGAACCCTAGGTTACCAAGCGGTATTCTAACGGGCTCAAAGGTGACGAAATATTTATATTTGTACAGACATAACTCCCATGTGAACTCCTAGATTACCAATGATTTTCTATCAGGCCCAGGAAGTGATACATATTTTCCATGGACAGAACGTACACATGCACTTAATTAAATTAGCTCTGTCGACAGAATGTACACATAAACGGGCTTTTACTAGGTTCAACAGATTTTTGCACACCCTCCACATAATTAAGTCCGGGGTGTGCAAAAGTGCACACACCACGTGGAAACATCGTGAAAGAGTGTATTTTTCACTGTTGAAGATCGAACTTGTGGGGTCCCAACTATATTCAGACAAATTTGACAATAATAGCCCTCCATCGATAATGTGTCAGCCACAAGGTTCGAACTCAAGACTTCGAGTACGATAACTCGACGCTTTAACAATGCGCCACAGACCCATGCTTTAAATATGTTTTAGAAATTATTATGAAGTTACCTGTACTGATTAAATAAACTAATAAATCAATAAAATAAGTAAACATAATTGTGTTTTAGATAGTCTTATCTGGTTTTTATAGGATATTCGACGCCATCGGATTTTTTAAAATCATAATATCGTTTTAACTCTGTATTTTTCCACCACATTTCCCACACAGCCTAGTTTCTCCTATAAATCAACTGCCACACGCTTTTGTTCCTAGACTTCCACGACGAAAGAACTGCATATGATGTCAACAGAATTCATTTACACATGCGTTATTACAAGGAGTTGAAAAACCAATCATGCACCACCTGACTTTATTGCTTGCTTGAACCATTATATATATATATATATATATATATATATATATATATATATATATATATATATATATATATATATATATATATATATATTTATATATATATATATATATATATATAAACTTCAATTTAAATATATTTTGCGTTAATTATAATATTGAAAACTCTGAGAGATTAACTGTAATTCGGCCTACTAGAGTCAGGTTCGATCTGACAAAATCATGAAACTTAAATTTAGTTCTTCGATGCAGGATCTGGCTTTGGTAAAAGAGAATATACATAACTGATAGTATCAACAAAGCCAAGAAGGAATTTCGCGACGATGATGCGGCTCGTACATGGTAAACATTCAGAATTGAAAGTATTGTCGATGCTGAAAATAATAACGAGCGAAGAAGAAAAATTATTAACTATCTCGATATCAGCGTTATAGTATTCTAATAAAATTCATTGCAAAGACTGTCGACGACACTTGGATTATCCGTGACAAAAGTTACCCTATCTGTGTGTATGTTGTAGGTAATATCATGACATTAAATAAAAAATCCAAACCAGAATAGCCAACTGGTACTGACAAGCCATATGATAGAACAAGTTTATCCTGTGACTGCAGTTGTTTACGCGTTGTATCTCCTAAATAATAGACCATGTGTTGATAATCTCAAACCGATGACACAGTCAATCTTTAAGTGTGTAGCTAGGCGAGTTACAGAACACTTCAAAATAGCGATGCGTGGAAAAAGTCTAGCTTATCTATGGCTTCAAAAAAGTGGGTATACACTGTTAAAGATACCAGAGCGTCTATCAGCCACGTTGCTGAACCAGAAAAAAATTATTTTCGATTACGGTGAAGAAACAATGGCGCTTTGATAGAACTTATTGAGCATATCGCACACGCATGGACATCGTCGGTGTCAATATTTCCACGAGATAAAACAGTTAAATTATGTAATGATAATGTATTCAATTTCATCAGAAGATTGACCCTATATCAGTGTGGGTATTTCGGAGTTCATGATGATGAAAAATATGATCAGTTTGTACGGGTTAATGGAGAAATCAATCGTGCAAAATCTCTTCACGAAGAAACTATTGCGCTGATATATACCCCTGACGATGTCAGGGTTCAACAATTACTAAATATTTATTTTACCGTTTCATCAGTTGTTGCCCACGCTGCTCAGGAGAAGAATTCATGATCACCGACACGACTGGAATTTCTTTAAGCTGTTCAATGCAGCTCTATGGAATATGGACACGGCGGATTGTGGAATACTAAATACGATTATAGAGACGTTAACTACTTTGATATGGTAGGATGTTATCCTGGATGTTTTCTTGGATACTGAGAGTGTTTTGAATATTTCAAATGATTTGGACATCCAACACACGAAATGGTTCTTACCAGATTTTTGATTAGCTGGATTTTTACGTGTAGTCTTTCAAGTTTGCATTGAATCTTAATCCGATTTTTATGCGTAGTTTGAAAGACATTTTTCCAAAAAAAATAATTTTATTGCTATATATGTTTGATTTAGCAAATTACTAGCAATATTAACATTGTTGAAAGTAAATGAAGCAATTGTATCATATCGTCAGTAGAAACAACTTTGGTTGTCGGAACCAGACAAGTTTGATGCCGAAGAAGATATCATGAAATAATTTCCCGATCAAAACGATGATGAAATTA